>JAAOOA010001662.1:0-5000 GCA_012861695.1 Trematomus loennbergii
GGCTGCCGGTAACGAGCGAACTGAAGAGCGTCGTTATCCAGCGCAGGTCCCGACGCACCTCGTCAGCTGCTGCAGGGTCAAACAAGATTTCACTGTTTGGTTCAATTTACTTTGGGTATTTCATTTCTTAGTATTTTCATTCTTGGTATTTTAATTCTTGGTATTTTAATTATTTGTACTTATTACAGTGTGTGTGTGTGCTGTATAGTGTGTGTGTGTTACCGTTTGTGTGTGTGTTGTGTGTGTGAGTTACAGTGTGTGTGTATGTGTTACAGTGTGTGTGTGTTGTATATATTAGAGTGTGTGTGCTGTATAGTGTGTGTGTTAGTGTGTATATATATATTACAGTGTGTGTTTACAGTGTGTGTGTGTGCTATATAGTGTGTGTTACAGTGTGTGTGTGCTGTATAGTGTGTGTGTTACAGGGTGTGATATTACAGTGGTGTGATGTATTACAGTGTGTGTGTGTGTGTGTGTGTGTGCTGTATAGTGTGTGTGTGTTACAGTGTGTGTGTATATTTACAGAGTGTGTGCTGTATAGTGTGTGTGTTACAGTGTGTGTGTGCTGTATAGTGTGTGTGTTACAGTGTGTGTGTGCTGTATAGTGTGTGTGTTACAGTGTGTGTGTTACAGTGTGTGTGTCCCTCACCTGGATGTAGTCCAGGATCAGCTGGTGTCTCTGTTTGTGGCGGAGGACACCTCGCTGTCGCTGATGGCCTCCCGCAGTGCCTGCTGGGTAATCAGAGCGTCCAGGTCCAGCACGGAGGACAGGCGGCAGTACAGACCGATGAACTTCTCCTTGTACGTGCAGAAGTGGACTGATGGAGGGAAAACACAGAGAGAATATACAATAAATACAAATATACATCGTGCAATATACCGGTCCAATCTGGAACATATTCAGCAAAACTGGGACTTTTTTAGGTGGAATCTGGTCTAAAGAGACAGAATCGGTCTAAAGGGACAGGAATCAGGAATCTGGTCTAAAGGGACAGGAATCAGGAATCTGGTCAAAAGGGACAGGAATCTGGTCTAAAGGGACAGGAATCTGGTCTAAAGAGACAGCAATCAGGAATCTGGTCTAAAGGGCAGGAATCTGGTCTAAAGGGACAGGAATCAGGAATCTGGTCAAAAGGGACAGCAATCTGGTCTAAAGGGACAGGAATCAGGAACTGGTCTAAAGGGACAGGAATCAGGAATCTGGTCTAAAGGGACAGGAATCTGGTCTAAAGGGACAGGAATCTGGAATCTGGTCAAAAGGGACAGGAATCTGGTCAAAAGGACAGGAATCAGGATCTGGTCAAAAGGGATAGGAATCTGGTCTAAAGGGACAGGAATCTGGTCAAAAGTGACAGGAATCTGGTCTAAAGGGACAGGAATCTGGTCTAAAGGGACAGGAATCTGGTCTAAAGGACAGGAATCAGGAATCTGGTCAAAAGGGACAGGAATCTGGTCTAAAGGGACAGGAATCTGGTCTAAAGGGACAGGAATCAGGAATCTGGTCTAAAGGGACAGGAATCTGGTCTAAAGGGACAGGAATCAGGAATCTGGTCTAAAGGGACAGGAATCTGGAATCTGTCAAAAGGGACAGGAATCTGGTCTAAAGGGACAGGAATCTGGAATCTGGTCAAAGGGACAGGAATCTGGTCGAAAGGGACAGGAATCAGGAATCTGGTCTAAAGGGACAGGAATCTGGTCAAAAGGGACAGGAATCTGGTCTAAAGGGACAGGAATCAGGAATCTGGTCAAAAGGGACAGGAATCTGGTCTAAAGGGACAGGAATCTGGTCTAAAGGGACAGGAATCAGGAATCTGGTCAAAAGGGACAGGAATCTGGTCTAAATGGACAGGAATCTGGTCTAAAGGGACAGGAATCTGGTCTAAAGGGATAGGAATCTGGTCTAAAGGGACAGGAATCTGGTCTAAAGTGACAGGAATCTGGTCAAAAGTGACAGGAATCTGGTCTAAAGGGACAGGAATCTGGTCAAAAGGGACAGGAATCTGGTCTAAAGGGACAGGAATCTGGTCTAAAGGGACAGGAATCAGGAATCTGGTCTAAAGGGACAGGAATCTGGTCAAAAGTGACAGGAATCTGGAATCTGGTCAAAAGTGACAGGAATCTGGTCTAAAGGGACAGGAATCTGGAATCTGGTCAAAAGGGACAGGAATCAGGAATCTGGTCAAAAGTGACAGGAATCTGGTCTAAAGGGACAGGAATCTGGAATCTGGTCTAAAGGGACAGGAATCAGGAATCTGGTCAAAGGCAGGAATCTGGAATCTGGTCAAAAGTGACAGGAATCTGGTCAAAAGTGACAGGAATCTGGAATCTGGTCAAAGTGACAGGAATCTGGTCAAAGTGACTGGAATCTGGTCTAAAGGGACAGGAATCAGGAATCTGGTCAAAGGGACAGGAATCTGGTCTAAAGGGACAGGAATCTGGTCTAAAGGGACAGGAATCAGGAATCTGGTCAAAAGGGACAGGAATCTGGTCTAAAGGGACAGGAATCTGGTCTAAAGGGACAGGAATCAGGAATCTGGTCAAAAGGGACAGGAATCTGGTCTAAATGGACAGGAATCTGGTCTAAAGGGACAGGAATCTGGTCTAAAGGGATAGGAATCTGGTCTAAAGGGACAGGAATCTGGTCTAAAGTGACAGGAATCTGGTCAAAAGTGACAGGAATCTGGTCTAAAGGGACAGGAATCTGGTCAAAAGGGACAGGAATCTGGTCTAAAGGGACAGGAATCTGGTCTAAAGGGACAGGAATCAGGAATCTGGTCTAAAGGGACAGGAATCTGGTCAAAAGTGACAGGAATCTGGAATCTGGTCAAAAGTGACAGGAATCTGGTCTAAAGGGACAGGAATCTGGAATCTGGTCAAAAGGGACAGGAATCAGGAATCTGGTCAAAAGTGACAGGAATCTGGTCTAAAGGGACAGGAATCTGGAATCTGGTCTAAAGGGACAGGAATCAGGAATCTGGTCAAAAGGGACAGGAATCTGGAATCTGGTCAAAAGTGACAGGAATCTGGTCAAAAGTGACAGGAATCTGGAATCTGGTCAAAAGTGACAGGAATCTGGTCAAAAGTGACTGGAATCTGGTCTAAAGGGACAGGAATCAGGAATCTGGTCAAAAGGGACAGGAATCTGGTCAAAAGTGACAGGAATCTGGAATCTGGTCTAAAGGGACAGGAATCAGGAATCTGGTCAAAAGGACAGGAATCTGGTCTAAAGGGACAGGAATCAGGAATCTGGTCAAAAGGGACAGGAATCTGGTCTAAAGGGACAGGAATCAGGAATCTGGTCTAAAGGGACAGGAATCTGGAATCTGGTCAAAAGGGACAGGAATCTGGTCTAAAGGGACAGGAATCTGGAATCTGGTCAAAAGGGACAGGAATCAGGAATCTGGTCTAAAGGGACAGGAATCTGGTCTAAAGGGACAGGAATCAGGAATCTGGTCTAAAGGGACAGGAATCAGGAATCTGGTCAAAAGGGACAGGAATCTGGAATCTGGTCAAAAGGGACAGGAATCTGGTCAAAAGGGACAGGAATCAGGATCTGGTCTAAAGGGACAGGAATCTGGTCAAAAGGGATAGGAATCTGATCTAAAGGGACAGGAATCTGGTCTAAAGTGACAGGAATCTGGTCTAAAGTGACAGGAATCTGGTCTAAAGTGACAGGAATCTGTTCAAAAGTGACAGGAATCTGGTCTAAAGTGACAGGAATCTGGTCTAAAGGGACAGGAATCTGTAATCTGATCTAAAGGGACAGGACTCTGGTCAAAAGGACAGGAATCTGGAATCTGGTCAAAAGGGACAGCAATCTGTAATCTGATCTAAAGGGACAGGAATCAGGAATCTGGTCAAAAGGGACAGGAATCAGGAATCTGGTCTAAAGGGACAAGAATCTGGTCAAAGGGACAGGAATCTGATCTAAAGGGACAGGAATCAGGAATCTGGTCTAAAGGGACAAGAATCTGATCTAAAGGGACAGGAATCTGGAATCTGGTCAAAAGGGACAGGAATCAGGAATCTGGTCTAAAGGACAAGAATCTGGTCAAAAGGGACAGGAATCTGATCTAAAGGGACAGGAATCTGGAATCTGGTCAAAAGGGACAGGAATCTGGAATCTGGTCTAAAGGGACAAGAATCTGGTCAAAAGGGACAGGAATCTGGAATCTGGTCAAAAGGGACAGGAATCAGGAATCTGGTCTAAAGGGACAAGAATCTGGTCAAAAGGGACAGGAATCTGGAATCTGGTCAAAAGGGACAGGAATCTGGAATCTGGGACAGGAATCTGGTCTAAAGGGACAGGAATTTGGAATCTGGTCTAAAGGGACAGCAATCTGGAATCTGGTCAAAAGGGACAGGAATCTGGTCTAAATGGACAGGAATCTGGTCTAAAGGGACAGGAATCTGGTCAAAAGGGACAGGAATCAGGAATCTGGTCAAAAGGGACAGGAATCTGTCAAAAGGGACAGGAATCTGGAATCTGGTCTAAAGGGACAGGAATCAGGAATCTGGTCAAAAGGGACAGGAATCTGGAATCTGGTCTAAAGGGACAGGAATCTGGTCAAAAGGGACAGGAATCAGGAATCTGGTCTAAAGGGACAGGAATCTGGTCTAAAGGGACAGGAATCAGGAATCTGGTCTAAAGGGACAGGAATCAGGAATCTGGTCAAAAGGGACAGGAATCTGGTCAAAAGGGACAGGAATCTGGTCTAAAGGGACAGGAATCAGGTCAAAAGGGACAGGAATCTGGTCTAAAGGGACAGCAATCAGGAATCTGGTCAAAAGGGACAGGAATCTGGTCAAAAGGGACAGGAATCTGGTCTAAAGGGACAGCAATCAGGAATCTGGTCTAAAGGGACAGGAATCTGGTCAAAAGGGACAGGAATCTGGTCAAAAGGGACAGGAATCTGGTCAAAAGGGACAGGAATCTGGTCAAAGGGACAGGAATCTGGTCTAAAGGGACAGGAATCTGGTCAAAAGGGACAGGAATCTGG
>JAAOOA010001662.1:10000-42500 GCA_012861695.1 Trematomus loennbergii
TACAGGAGAGCTGCACACACACACACACACACCACACACACACACACACACACACACACACACACACAACACACACACACACACACACACACACCACACACACACACACACACACACACACACACACACACACAGATTTAAAAACATGAGTATATCGAACAGGCTCCTTACAGCTGATAACTCCTGACAGGAAGTGACAGTAAACACATGAGAAATATCCCCTTTAAGTATCTCTGATTGAAAGTAATATTAATATAATAATAATAATATAATGAATGCATGTATGTAAGGTACAGATATTTAAGATTAAAGTTATTAGAATAAAGCAGATGTAACAGAGGGCTCAGTGTATGAGGGTTACCTTGGTGAACCACAGGAAGTCCTTTTACTAATACGTAGTAATACTTAGAGGGTACCTTGGTGAACCAGAGGAAGTCCTGCATCAGGGAGCTGCTGTAGGAGTCGTCCACCTCCACGATGGGGATCTGATCCTCTGCCGTCACCAGCAGGGAGTCTTTATGATGCAACACCACCGCCAGGTACACCCCCCTGCACAGGTGCATCATGGGAAGTCAGGTGAGGTGAGAGGGGGGTTACATAGAAACCTTAAAATGTTTCAAGTTTCAAGTCTTTCTCATCATGTGCTCAGCAGCTACAGAGTAGACATGGAGATGACAAACTGAAGTCCTCCTCCAACAGAGCAACATGAATATATATAGAACAGATCAAACGATAAATCAAATAATAGATAGATACAGTCATTTTTCATAAATCTGACATTTCTCTGAAAATCTAAAAATTCTGACTTTTTCTGAAAATTCTGAAAATCTCCTAACCCTGACTTTTTTTTCTGAAAATCAAAAAAATCATGAATTAAAAATTCTGACTTTTTCTAAACATTTGAAAATTCTCAATGTTTTCTCAAAATTCAGAAAATCTTAAAATTCTGACTTTTTTCTGTAAATCCTTAAAATTCTGACTTTTTCTTAAATCCTTAAAATTCTGACTTTTTCTTAAAATTCTGACTTTTTTCAGGAAATTCAAGTTTCAAGTCTTCATCACCATGTGCTCAGCATAAATGGAATGATATATTAGATGAATAATCAGCCAGATGCAAACAGATGAATGTTCTGGACCTGGTTCACAGAGTTCAGGAGGTGAACAGATGAATGTTCTGGACCTGGTTCACAGAGTTCAGGAGGTTAACAGATGAATGTTCTGGACCTGGTTCAGAGTTCAGGAGGTGAACAGATGAATGTTCTGGACTGGTTCACAGAGTTCAGGAGGTTATCAGATGAATGTTCTGGACGTGTTCACAGAGTTCAGGAGGTTAACAGATGAATGTTCTGGACCTGGTTCACAGAGTTCAGGAGGTTAACAGATGAATGTTCTGGACCTGGTTCACAGAGTTCAGGAGTTAACAGATGAATGTTCTGGACGTGGTTCAGAGTTCAGGAGGTGAACAGATGAATGTTCTGGACGTGGTTCAGAGTTCAGGAGGTGAACAGATGAATGTTCTGGACGTGGTTCAGAGTTCAGGAGGTGAACAGATGAATGTTCTGGACGTGGTTCACAGAGTTCAGGAGGTGAATAGATGAATGTTCTGGACGTGGTTCAGAGTTCAGGAGGTTAACAGATGAATGTTCTGGACGTGGTTCAGAGTTCAGGAGGTGAACAGATGAATGTTCTGGACGTGGTTCTCAGAGTTCAGGAGGTTAACAGATGAATGTTCTGGACGTGGTTCACAGAGTTCAGGAGGTTAGCAGATGAATGTTCTGGACGTGGTTCACAGAGTTCAGGAGGTTAACAGATGAATATTCTGGACCTGGTTCACAGAGTTCAGGAGATTAACAGATGAATGTTCTGGACGTGGTTCACAGAGTTCAGGAGGTGAACAGATGAATGTTCTGGACGTGGTTCTCAGAGTTCAGGAGGTGAACAGATGAATGTTCTGGACGTGGTTCACAGAGTTCAGGAGGTGAACAGATGAATGTTCTGGACGTGGTTCAGAGTTCAGGAGGTTAACAGATGAATGTTCTGGACGTGGTTCACAGAGTTCAGGAGGTTAACAGATGAATGTTCTGGACGGTTCTCAGAGTTCAGGAGGTGAACAGATGAATGTTCTGGACGTGTTCACAGAGTTCAGGAGGTTAACAGATGAATGTTTCTGGACGTGGTTCTCAGAGTTCAGGAGGTGAACAGATGAATGTTCTGGACGTGGTTCACAGAGTTCAGGAGGTTAACAGATGAATGTTCTGGACGTGGTTCAGAGTTCAGGAGGTTAACAGATGAATGTTCTGGACGTGGTTCACAGAGTTCAGGAGGTAACAGATGAATGTTCTGGACGTGGTTCAGAGTTCAGGAGGTTAACAGATGAATGTTCTGGACGTGGTTCACAGAGTTCAGGAGGTGAACAGATGAATGTTCTGGACGTGGTTCTCAGAGTTCAGGAGGTGAACAGATGAATGTTCTGGACGTGGTACTCAGAGTTCAGGAGGTGAACAGATGAATGTTCTGGACGTGGTCTCAGAGTTCAGGAGGTTAACAGATGAATGTTCTGGACGTGGTTCACAGAGTTCAGGAGGTGACAGATGAATGTTCTGGACGTGGTTCAGAGTTCAGGAGGTTATCAGATGAATGTTCTGGACTGGTTCACAGAGTTCAGGAGGTTAACAGATGAATGTTCTGGACGTGGTTCACAGAGTTCAGAAGGTGAACAGATGAATGTTCTGGACGTGGTTCACAGAGTTCAGGAGGTGAACAGATGAATGTTCTGGACGTGGTTCACAGAGTTCAGGAGGTTAGCAGATGAATGTTCTGGACGTGGTTCACAAGTTCAGGAGGTGAACAGATGAATGTTCTGGACGTGGTTCACAGAGTTCAGGAGGTGAACAGATGAATGTTCTGGACGTGGTTCACAGAGTTCAGGAGGTTAACAGATGAATGTTCTGGACGTGGTTCACAGAGTTCAGGAGGTGAACAATGAATGTTCTGGACGTGGTTCACAGAGTTCAGGAGGTTATCAGATGAATGTTCTGGACGTGGTTCACAGAGTTCAGGAGGTGAACAGATGAATGTTCTGGACCTGGTTCACAGAGTTCAGGAGGTTAACAGATGAATGTTCTGGACCTGGTTCTCAGAGTTCAGGAGGTGAACAGATGAATGTTCTGGACGTGTTCACAGAGTTCAGGAGGTTAACAGATGAATGTTCTGGACGTGGTTCACAGAGTTCAGGAGGTTAACAGATGAATGTTCTGGACGTGGTTCACAGAGTCAGGAGGTTAACAGATGAATGTTCTGGACCTGGTTCACAGAGTTCAGGAGGTTAACAGATGAATGTTCTGGACGTGGTTCAGAGTTCAGGAGGTGAACAGATGAATGTTCTGGACGTGGTTCAGAGTTCAGGAGGTGAACAGATGAATGTTCTGGACGTGGTTCTCAGAGTTCAGGAGGTGAACAGATGAATGTTCTGGACGTGGTTCACAGAGTTCAGGAGGTGAACAGATGAATGTTCTGGACGTGGCTCAGAGTTCAGGAGGTTAACAGATGAATGTTCTGGACGTGGTTCACAGAGTTCAGGAGTTAACAGATGAATGTTCTGGACGTGGTTCTCAGAGTTCAGGAGGTGAACAGATGAATGTTCTGGACGTGGTTCACAGAGTTCAGGAGGTGAACAGATGATGTTCTGGACGTGGTTCACAGAGTTCAGGAGGTGAACAGATGAATGTTCTGGACGTGGTTCACAGAGTTCAGGAGGTGAACAGATGAATGTTCTGGACGTGGTTCACAGTTCAGGAGGTTAGCAATGAATGTTCTGGACGTGGTTGACAGAGTTCAGGAGGTGAACAGATGAATGTTCTGGACGTGGTTCACAGAGTTCAGGAGGTTAACAGATGAATGTTCTGGACGTGGTTCACAGAGTTCAGGAGGTTAACAGATGAATGTTCTGGACGTGGTTCACAGAGTTCAGGAGTGAACAGATGAATGTTCTGGACGTGGTTCACAGAGTTCAGGAGGTTAACAGATGAATGTTCTGGACGTGGTTCACAGAGTTCAGGAGGTGAACAGATGAATGTTCTGGACGTGGTTCACAGAGTTCAGGAGGTGAACAGATGAATGTTCTGGACGTGTTCACAGAGTTCAGGAGGTGAACAGATGAATGTTCTGGACGTGGTTCACAGAGTTCAGGAGGTGAACAGATGAATGTTCTGGACGTGGTTCACAGAGTTCAGGAGGTTAACAGATGTTCTGGACCTGGTTCACAGAGTTCAGGAGGATAACAGATGAATGTTCTGGACGTGGTTCACAGAGTTCAGGAGGTTAACAGATGAATGTTCTGGACCTGGTTCACAGAGTTCAGGAGGTTAACAGATGAATGTTCTGGACGTGGTTCACAGAGTTCAGGAGGTTAACAGATGAATGTTCTGGACGTGGTTCACAGAGTTCAGGAGGTTAACAGATGAATGTTCTGGACGTTTCACAGAGTTCAGGAGGTTAACAGATGATGTTCTGGACGTGGTTCACAGAGTTCAGGAGGTTAACAGATGAATGTTCTGGACGTGGTTCACAGAGTTCAGGAGGTGAACAGATGAATGTTCTGGACGTGGTTCACAGAGTTCAGGAGTGAACAGATGAATGTTCTGGACGTGGTTCACAGAGTTCAGGAGGTTAACAGATGAATGTTCTGGACTGGTTCACAGAGTCAGGAGGTTAGCAGATGATGTGTTCTGGACGTGGTTGACAGAGTTCAGGAGGTGAACAGATGAATGTTCTGGACGTGGTTCACAGAGTTCAGGAGGTGAACAGATGAATGTTCTGGACGTGGTTCAGAGTTCAGGAGGTTAACAGATGAATGTTCTGGACGTGGTTCACAGAGTTCAGGAGGTGAACAGATGAATGTTCTGGACGTGGTTCACAGAGTTCAGGAGGTGAACAGATGAATGTTCTGGACGTGGTTCAGAGTTCAGGAGGTGAACAGATGAATGTTCTGGACGTGGTTCACAGAGTTCAGGAGGTGAACAGATGAATGTTCTGGACGTGGTTCACAGAGTTCAGGAGGTTAGCAGATGAATGTTCTGGACGTGGTTGACAGAGTTCAGGAGGTGAACAGATGAATGTTCTGGACGTGGTTCACAGAGTTCAGGAGGTGAACAGATGAATGTTCTGGACGTGGTTCACAGAGTTCAGGAGGTTAACAGATGAATGTTCTGGACGTGGTTCACAGAGTTCAGGAGGTGAACAGATGAATGTTCTGGACGTGGTTCACAGAGTTCAGGAGGTTAACAGATGAATGTTCTGGACGTGGTTCACAGAGTTCAGGAGGTTAACAGATGAATGTTCTGGACGTGGTTCACAGAGTTCAGGAGGTGAAGATGAATGTTCTGGACGTGGTTCACAGTTCAGGAGGTTAACAGATGAATGTTCTGGACGTGGTTCACAGAGTTCAGGAGGTGAACAGATGAATGTTCTGGACGTGGTTCACAGAGTTCAGGAGGTTAACAGATGTTCTGGACCTGGTTCACAGAGTTCAGGAGGATAACAGATGAATGTTCTGGACTGGTTCACAGAGTTCAGGAGGTGAACAGATGAATGTTCTGGACGTGGTTCACAGAGTTCAGGAGGTTAACAGATGGATGTTCTGGACGTGGTTCACAGAGTTCAGGAGGTTAACGTCTCATGGCCTGTGGGATAAAACAGTTCTTGAGTTTGAATGTTTTAACTGAGAAGAGTTCACGAACCTCTTCAGCGTCTTCACGAACTTGTTGGAGGAGTTGAAGAGATGTTTGAGACTCCGAGAGACCGACTGCTTCCTGCTGGGGTTCTGCAGCTTCGACGAGTCTGACACCACCGAAGAAGAAAGAGAGGAGGGGAGGAAGGGAAATGGAGTATGAGAGGAGTTTTGTAATACTTAGTAGTCTCTTAGTAATACTTTGAAGTCTCTTTTGTAGTACCTATATCTCTCTTTGTAGTCTTTTGTGTGTGAGTGTGTGTGAGTGTGAGTGTGTGTGTGTGTGTGTGTGTGTGTGTGTGTGTGTGTGTGTGTGAGTGTGTCAGTGTCAGTGTGAGTGAGTGTGTGTGTGTGTGTGTGTGTGTGTGTTTGTGTGTGAGTGTGTGTGTCAGTGTCAGTGTGAGTGAGTGTGTGTGTGTGTGTGTGTGTGTGTGAGAGTGTGTGTGTGTGTGTGAGTGTGTGTGTGAGTGAGTGTGTGTGTCAGTGTCAGTGTGAGTGAGTGTGGTGTGTGTGTGTGTGTGTGTGTGTGTGTGTGTGTGTGTGAGTGTGTGTGTCAGTGTCAGTGTGAGTGAGTGTGTGTGTGTGTGTGTGTGTGTGTGTGTGTGTGTGTGTGTGTGAGAGTGTGTGTGTGTGTGTGTGTGTGTGTGTGTGTGTCAGTGTGAGTGTGTCAGTGTGTGTGTGTGTGTGTGTCAGTGTGAGTGTGTCAGTGTGTGTGTGTGTGTGTGTGTTGTGTGTGTGTTCAACGGGGTCAGTCAGTCTCCCATGATGCCGTCTGTCTGACTGTTATCTGTTACGGTTCTCTCTCTCTCTGTGATGCCAATCTCAGAAACCACAGCGTCCTTCTTAAACTGCGACTAATTAACCGTTAACTAATTAAAGTGAACAACAAGTAAACAACACACACACACACACACACCACACACACACACACACACACACACACACACACACACATACACACAACTGGGGTTTCATGGTGATATCTGCTGTTTTCCGTCTCGTCTGAAGTAGTGAATCACAGCTTCCCGTCACTCAGGGTTCACAGGCAGCGTTATATATTTAAGCAATAGCTCATGACAGGCCGTGGTATATGACTTTTTTCCAGTTGGTCTACCTGCTCTTCACGTAGCTCTACATGTCGTCGTTTAGGTGCTTTTTGTTCTGGAGATAGGCACTGCTCAATAAAAGTAGCACACTTCATGATGTCAGACCTTGGAAAGTATCTAGATATCCCTGCCCTAATGCCAAAGGAACTGCACACTGAATATGTTTTTGCCGGTTGATGTCTATGTCTGGACCGTTGCGTAAAAAGGAGGGTTTCTGCCCCGTTACTTCTCCGCTGCTTTCTTGTTCCAGTTTGAAAAGCAAACTGCAGGCAGTTTGCTTTTCAAACCAACTGTATACTGTTTATCTCAGACGCGGAGGGATACTGACTTGTTGTGAAAATTAACTTACAATTCTACCCATGGTATACGCTCAGTATACCACGGCTAAGAACCAATCAGATTGCTTGATTTTACTTGTCCGTTTTATAAATATATATATATATATATATATATACATTTTTCTGTGTTTTGTGTTGCTCTGTTGGAGGAGCCTGTGACACAAGATTTTCATCGACATAACTACACTGTAGCTATGTTCGTTTGACAAATAAAGAACCTTGAACCTTGAACCTTGTGATGCTAGTTCAAGCCAGATACTTGGCATCTCATCTTGGGTGCAAGGTCATCAATGTTTGGGGTCAGGCTCTGAGCTGAGGAGACCCTCAGGATGGAGTGAAGGTGTGCGTGCAATATACCGGAGGGCCAGATCTAATAGTAATTAGAAATTATCCTGCGGGCCGAAATTAAATCCACCGGATTTGGCCCCAGGGCCTTGAGTTTGACACATGTGTGTGTGTGTGTGTGTGTGTTGTGTGTGTGTGTGTGTGTGTGTGTGTGTGTGTGTGTGTGTGGAACATCTCACCTGTGCAGCAGTAGTGTGTGTGTGGCTCGGACCTGCTGCAGCAGCCTCTCCATCGCCTCGATGTGGCCCTCCTCCGCGGACCCTCACACTCTCTCCAGTCTGCACACACACGCACGCACGCACGCACGCACACACACACACACCACACACACACACACACACACACACACACACACACACACACATATATGTTCATATAAACACAAATTTAAATGCAACAATTTCTGGTTCTATAGATCTGTGTTAATGGATGTAATGACTCTATAATGTCATTTATCGGTAATATCTGCAGCCTGGAGTCAGTTTAATGTGTTAATGTGTTAATGTGTTTAATGTGTTAATGTGTTTAATGTGTTAATGTGTTTAATGTGTTAATGTGTTAATGTGTATAACGAGGGTCCTGATGGAGCTGACTCACTGGACGGAGCAGCAGAGGGGGGTAAAGCTGCGGCTGGAGGCCCCCACCCTCTCATGTTGTAGGCCGACACCCGGACGTAGTACAGCCGACCCTGAGAGGCACACAGAGGGGACGCTTAAATACTGCTGGATCAGGGTCAGCAGGGCTCAATCAGGGTTATCAGCAGGTGGGTCGACACACACGAGGAATCTGGCTTGGTGTCGTGGTGCAGACGTTACAATGAAACACAGAGAGAAAAGTATTTCAAGAAAACCATAACAAAATAAAACCATGTAGTAAAATATAAATCAGGATAGAAAGAAGACGTACAGAGACATCGAGCGGTTGCTCGATGTCTCTGTACGTCTTCTTTCGTTGTGTCTCTTTGTAGTTATGTAATGTCTCGTCTCAGTCTTTTTACCTGTGTTTGGGGACATCTTGTGACTTTCCGCAGTCAGTTTGAGTCTCTTTGTGCGTCTCTCTGTGTTCATTGTGTGTCTCTTTGTGCAATGTTTTGATGGCTGCCCCCCCCTCTCCTCATCACACTCTCAGTGTGTGTCTCTGCGGGAGGAATATTCTCCGCCTGTTTTATTATATTATCTCACAATAGCAGCTGCAGCCGCTCTGTGTGTGTGTGTGTGTGTGTGTGTGTGTGTGTGTGTGTGTGTAATGAAGGACTCTAAATGTCATCAACGCTGCTCAGCATGACGGCTCAGTTATAACAGCAATAAAAACACAGATTGAATATAAACAGAGGAGGAAGAAGTACTTTGTTAAAGGGAAAGTACTGAAGTATTTGATTCATACAAATACTTAGAGACCCAAAAGTAAAAGTACTCATTATGGCCTGCTTTAGAATGATATATACTAAATGACCGTATGTTATATACCGTGGTGAGGTTGCTGATGGTGGCTCTGAGGCTCAGGTTCTCCAGCAGATCTCTCCAGCCAGCAGAGAGAAGTCCTGCAGACAGCTCCACTCCACTGGGAACACACCGTACATCACTCTATATATCACTCTATATATCACTCTATATATCACTCTATATATCACACTATATATCACTCTATATATCACTATATATCACTCTATATATCACACTATATCACTCTATATATCACTATATATATCACTCTATATATCACTCTATATATCACTCTATATATCACACTCTATATATCACTCTATATATCACTATATAATCACTCTATATCACTATATATATCACTATATATATCACTCTATATATCACACTATATATCACTCTATATATCACTCTATATATCACTCTATATATCACTCTATATATCACTCTATATATCACTCTATATCACTATATATATCACTCTATATATCACTATATATATCACTCTATATATCACTCTATATATCACTCTATATATCACTCTATATATCACTCTATATATCACTATATATATCACTCTATATATCACTATATATATCACTATATATATCACTCTATATATCACACTATATATCACTCTATATATCACTCTATATATCACTCTATATATCCACTATATATCACTCTATATATCACTATATATATCACTCTATATATCACACTATATATCACTCTATATATCACTCTATATATCACTCTATATATCACTATATATATCACTCTATATATCACTATATATATCACTCTATATATCACACCGTACATCACTCTATATATCACTCTGTATATCACTCTATATATCACTCTATATATCACTCTATATATCACTCTATATATCACTCTATATATCACTCTATATATCACTCTATATATCACTATATATATCACTCTATATATCACTATATATATCACTCTATATATCACACTATATATCACTCTATATATCACTATATATATCACTCTATATATCACTCTATATATCACTCTATATATCACTATATATATCACTCTATATATCACACTATATATCACTCTATATATCACTCTATATATCACTCTATATATCACTCTATATATCACTCTATATATCACACTATATATCACTCTATATATCACTCTATATATCACTATATATATCACTCTATATATCACTCTATATATCACTCTATATATCACTCTATATATCACTCTATATATCACTATATATCACTATATATCACTATATATATCACTCTATATATCACTCTATATATCACTCTATATATCACTCTATATATCACTCTATATATCACACTATATATCACTATATATATCACTATATATATCACTCTATATATCACTCTATATATCACTCTATATATCACTCTATATATCACTATATATATCACTCTATATATCACACTATATATCACTCTATATATCACTCTATATATCACTCTATATATATCACTCTATATATCACTCTATATATCACTATATATAGAGTGATATATATCACTCTATATATCACTCTATATATTACTATATATCACTCTATATATCACACTATATATCACTATATATCACTATATATATCACTCTATATATCACTATATATATCACTCTATATATCACTATATATATCACTCTATATATCACTATATATATCACTCTATATATCACTCTATATCACTCTATATATCACTCTATATATCACTCTATATATCACTCTATATATCACACTATATATCACTATATATATCACTCTATATATCACTCTATGTATTACTATATATATCACTCTATATATCACACTATATATCACTATATATATCACTCTATATATCACTCTATATATCACACTATATATCACTATATATATCACTCTATATATCACTCTATATCACTCTATATATTACTATATATATCACTCTATATATCACACTATATATCACTATATATATTACTATATATATCACTCTATATATCACTCTATATATCACTCTATATATTACTATATATATCACTCTATATATCACTATATATATCACTCTATATATTACTATATATATCACTCTATATATTACTATATATATCACTCTATATATCACTATATATCACTCTATATATCACTATATATCACTCTATATATTACTATATATATCACTCTATATATCACTATATATCACTCTATATATCACTCTATATATCACTATATATATATCACTCTATATCACTATATATCACTCTATATATCACTATATATCACTCTATATATCACTCTATATATCACACTATATATCACTCTATATATCACTATATATTACTATATATATCACTCTATATATCACTATATATCACTCTATATATCACTCTATATATCACTCTATATATCACTATATATCACTCTATATATCACTCTATATATCACACTATATATCACTCTATATATCACTATATATATCACTCTATATATCACTCTATATATCACTCTTATATTACTATATATATCACTCTATATATCACACTATATATCACTCTATATATCACTATATATATCACTCTATATATTACTATATATATCACTCTATATATCACTATATATCACTCTATATATCATCTATATCACTCTATATATCACTCTATATATCACTCTATATATCACACTATATATCACTCTATATATCACTCTATATATCACTCTATATATCACTCTATATATTACTCTATATATCACTCTATATATCACTCTATATATCACACTATATATCACACTATATATCACTCTATATATCACTCTATATATCACACTATATATGACTCTATATATCACTCTATATATCACTCTATATATCACTCTATATATCACACTATATATCACTCTAATATCACTCTATATCACTCTATATCACACTATATATCACTCTATATATCACTATATATTACTATATATCACTCTATATATCCTATATATCACTCTATATATCACTCTATATATTACTATATATATCACTCTATATATCACTATATATCACTCTATATTCACTCTATATATCACACTATATATCACTCTATATATCACTATATATATCACTCTATATATCACTCTATATATCACTCTATATATTACTATATATATCACTCTATATATCACACTATATATCACTCTATATATCACTAATATATCACTCTATATATTACTATATATATCACTATATATCACTCTATATATCACTCTATATATCACTCTATATATCACTCTATATATCACACTATATATCACTCTATATATCACTCTATATATCACTCTATATATCACTCTATATATTACTATATATATCACTATATATATCACTCTATATATCACACTATATATCACACTATATATCACTATATATATCACTCTATATATTACTATATATATCACTCTATATATCACTATATTATCACTCTATATATCACTCTATATATCACACTATATATCACTCTATATATCACTCTTATATCACTCTATATATCACTCTATATATCACACTATATATGACTCTATATATCACTCTATATATCACTCTATATATCAATCTATATATTACACTATACATTACATTATACATTATACATTATACACTACATATTACACTATATATTAGATTATACACTATATATTAGATTATACACTATATATTACACTATATATTAGATTATACACTATATATTACACTATACATTAGATTATACACTACATATTACACTATATATTAATTATACACTATATATTATATTATACACTATATTAGATTATACACTATATATTACACTATATATTAGATTATACACTATATATTACACTATTATTAGATTATACACTATATATTACACTATATATTAGATTATACACTATATATTACACTATATATGACATACATTATACATTACATTATACACTACATATTACACTATATATTAGATAATACTAGTTATTGTGAGGTCCAGTTTCTCAGGTAGAGACATCATGAGGAGGTGAACACTGAATATAATAGATTGTTAATACAGTGGAGAATAACTTGTGTGTTTCTGTGTGTTAAGTTGCTGTGTTGTGTTTATTACAGTATGTGTGTGTTTCCGTATATTTATTGGCATTTATCTGTGTACTTCTGTGTACTTCTGTGTATTCTGTGTACTTCTGTGTATTTCTACCTCTATATTAGTATTAACAGTAGAGATGAGGCTCTGTAGTGTGTATATAGTGTGTATAATGTGTATTTATGTGTACTTCTGTGTATTTATACCTCTGTATTTAGTATTAACAGTAGAGATGAGGCTCTGTAGTGTGTATATAGGTGTATAATGTGTACTTCTGTGTATTTATACTCTGTATTTGGTGATCACAGTAGAGTTGAGGCTCTGAGGCTCCTGGAAGTTGACGATCAGGGACGAGCTGCTGCTCACACTCAGACGGACCACAGACGGGGCCTCTGGGGCTCCTGAGCAGGGGCACACACACACAACACACACACACACACACACCACACACACACACACACACACACACACACACACACACACACACACCACACACACACACACACACACACACACACACATACACACACACACACACACATGTTCAAAATAAACTTTATTAACAATTATAACATCTGACAGTTTGATCCTCCTGTAATCACCTCTTTGACGTCTTGTTGTGAGTGTGTGTGTGGTGTGTGTGTGTGTGTGTCTGTGTGTGTGTGTGTGTGTGTGTGTGTGTGTGTGTGTGTGTGTGTATGTATGTATGTATGTATGTGTGTGTGAGTGTGATTGTGAGTGTGTGTGTGTGTGAGTGTGATTGTGAGTGTGTGTGATTGTGTATGTATGTATGTGTGTGTGATTGTGTGTGTGTGTGTGAGTGTTTGTGTAGTATGTGTGTGTGATTGTGTGTGTGTGATTGTGTGTGATTTGTGTGTGTGTGTGTGTGTCTCACATCAGGGAGTGTGTGTGTGTGTGTGTGTGTGTGTGTGTGTGTGTGTGTGTGTGTGTGAGTGTGAGTGTGATTGTGAGTGTGTGTGTGGTGAGTGTGAGTGTGTGTGATTGTGTATGTATGTATGTGTGTGTGAGTGTGTGTGTGTGTGTGAGTGTTTGTTATGTATGTGTGTGTGTGATTGTGTGTGTGTGATTGTGTGTGTGATTGTGTGTGTGTGTGTCTCACATTAGGGAGTGTGTGTGTGTGTGTGTGTGTGTGTGTGTGTGATTGTGTGTGTGTGTGATTGTGTGTGTGTGTGCGTGCGTGTGGTGTGTGTGTGTGTGTGATTGTGTGTGTATGTGTGTGTGTGTGTGTGTGGGTGTGATTGTGTGTGTGTATGTATGTGTGTGTGAGTATGTGTGTGAGTGTGATTGTGAGTGTGTGTTGTGTGTGTGTGTGAGTGTGAGTGTGATTGTGTGTGTGGTGTGTGTGTGTGTGTGTGTGAGTATGAGTGTGATTGTGAGTGTGTGTGTGTGTGAGTGTGATTGTGTGTGTGTGTGTGTGTGTGAGTGTGATTGTGTGTGTGTGTGAGTGTGAGTGTGTGTGATTGTGTATGTATGTATGTGTGTGTGTGTGTGTGTGTGAGTGTGAGTGTGATTGTGAGTGTGTGTGTGTGTGTGAGTGTGAGTGTGTGTGATTGTGTATGTATGTGTGTGTGTGTGTGTGAGTGTGATTGTGAGTGTGTGTGTGTGTGAGTGTGTGTAATAGTCTCATCACAGTTACCTGGAGGAGCAGTGTTATTATAATCACTACCTGAGATCTGACCTGATGTCCAGCTCTCTCTCACACAGAATCTCATTATATTGATTTATTTCTTGCATCTTTAACCGTCTCTCTGGTGTCATCTTGCATTTTGTTTGCTCTCTCTTTGTCTCTTGGGAGTTATTTTAAAGTGGACCTATCATGCTATATTATAATAATATAGTGTAGGACCATACCTATATAAGGCATATTTATACTTTTTTTTTCAAAATACCAAACAGATCATGCATTTTAGCCATGCCTCATTTTGCTCAATTTGACAATTTCTAGCTCTGTTTTATCAAGGGCTGATTCAGTGAGAACAGCACCATCTACAGCCTGGCATATGTACTACAGCGTCTCCAGAGCTTCGAACGGCAATGGCCGTGTCTGTCTCCTCCTGATTGGTGGAGTTGGCCCAATAGCCGTAGCGCCACCGTCCTGACGTCAGGACAGTGTTCAAATCTGGATCAGTTTTTATCAGATCCGTTGCAGCCCTTTTTTAGAGATTTGGGTATGGAGGAAAATAGAGAGGGTTGTGTTTTCTGACACTTGGTGAGTTCCCTGGAACACCGGGGACACATATTCATGTAGAAAAGACGTACACAAGTGCATTTGCATGATAGGTCCCCTTTAAGAATTTTTAGTGGCTGGTTTAAATGCATGATGCATCTCGTGTTGCCTCTCGTGTTGTGTCTTATCTCTGGACTTTTTGAGGTTGTGATAATGCATCTCGTTTGGCTCACTTTGCACCTTGTTTTCAGTTTTTGTGTCACTTTGCATATTTCTGTTTCTTCTCGTCTCGTTGTTTGATGGACTTTCCAACTAGAACGTGTTTATAGCTGCAACTCACTTCAATAACTAACTGCAGATCAGAGGTCAGGTGTCGCACACACACACACATGCACACACACACACATGCACCACACACATGCACGCACGTACGCAATAAAATATAATAAAATAAAATACAATATAATATAATAAAATAAATTATAATAAAATATAATAGCTGTACTGACGTGCGTGCAGGAATCCGGCCTCATGCGGCGGTACAGTTTGTCCTCCACTCCCAGGCTTTGAGGGTCTTGTCCTTCTGACAGGCCTCCAGAGAGAGACCCTCCCTCTGAGCCTGAGAGGACAGATCAGCTGCTCGGAGTTCCGCCTCCTGCACCAGGGAGCCAATCAGAGCCTCCCGAGCCTCCACGCTCACAACTGCAAACACACACACAGGAAACAGAGAGGTGAGGAAATGCTGGAAGAATTAAAACAAAACAGACAAAGACACAGCGAGACAAATGGATTGTTACACAGGAAATACATGTGAAGTACAGTACACATGGAATACATGTGAAGTACACATGGAATACATGTGAAGTACACATGGAATACATGTGAAGTACACGGGAAATACATGTGAAGTACACGGGAATACATGTGAAGTACACATGGAATACATGTGAAGTACACGGGAAATACATGTGAAGTACACATGGAATACATGTGAAGTACACGGGAAATACATGTGAAGTACACATGGAATACATGTGAAGTACACGGGAAATACATGTGAAGTACACATGGAATACATGTGAAGTACACATGGAATACATGTGAAGTACACGGGAAATACATGTGAAGTACACATGGAATACATGTGAAGTACACATGGAATACATGTGAAGTACACGGGAAATACATGTGAAGTACACATGGAATACATGTGAAGTACATGGAATACATGTGAAGTACACGGGAATACATGTGAAGTACACATGGAATACATGTGAAGTACACGTGGAATACATGTGAAGTACACGGGAATACATGTGAAGTACACATGGAATACATGTGAAGTACACATGGAATACATGTGAAGTACACGGGAAATACATGTGAAGTACACATGGAATACATGTGAAGTACACGTGGAATACATGTGAAGTACACGGGAAATACATGTGAAGTACACATGGAATACATGTGAAGTACACATGGAATACATGTGAAGTACACGTGGAATACATGTGAAGTACACGGGAAATACATGTGAAGTACACATGGAATACATGTGAAGTACACAGGAAAATACATGTGAAGTACACGTGGAATACATGTGAATACATGTGAAGTACACGTGGAATACATGTGAAGTACATGTGAATACATGTGAAGTACACGTGGAATACATGTGAAGTACACGTGGAATACATGTGAAGTACACGGGAAATACATGTGAAGTACACATGGAATACATGTGAAGTACACATGAATACATGTGAAGTTACACGGAAATACATGTGAAGTACACATGGAAACATGTGAAGTACACGGGAAATACATGTGAAGTACACATGGAATACATGTGAAGTACACATGGAATACATGTGAAGTACACGGGAAATACATGTGAAGTACACATGGAATACATGTGAAGTACACGTGGAATACATGTGAAGTACACGGGAAATACATGTGAAGTACACATGGAATACATGTGAAGTACACATGGAATACATGTGAAGTACACGGGAAATACATGTGAAGTACACATGGAATACATGTGAAGTACACATGGAATACATGTGAATACACGGGAAATACATGTGAAGTACACATGGAATACATGTGAAGTACACGTGGAATACATGTGAAGTACACGGGAAATACATGTGAAGTACACATGGAATACATGTGAAGTACACATGGAATACATGTGAAGTACACGGGAAATACATGTGAAGTACACATGGAACACATGTGAAGTACACGTGGAATACATGTGAAGTACACGGGAAATACATGTGAAGTACACATGGAATACATGTGAAGTACACATGGAATACATGTGAAGTACACGTGGAATACATGTGAAGTACACGGGAAATACATGTGAAGTACACATGGAATACATGTGAAGTACACGGGAAATACATGTGAAGTACACGTGGAATACATGTGAATACATGTGAAGTACACGTGGAATACATGTGAAGTACATGTGAATACATGTGAAGTACACGTGGAATACATGTGAAGTACACGTGGAATACATGTGAAGTACACGGGAAATACATGTGAAGTACACATGGAATACATGTGAAGTACACGGGAAATACATGTGAAGTACACGTGGAATACATGTGAAGTACACGGGAAATACATGTGAAGTACACATGGAATACATGTGAATACATGTGAAGTACACATGGAATACATGTGAAGTACACGGGAAATACATGTGAAGTACACATGGAATACATGTGAAGTACACGGGAAATACATGTGAAGTACACGTGGAATACATGTGAAGTACACATGGAATACATGTGAAGTACACGTGGAATACATGTGAATACATGTGAAGTACACGTGGAATACATGTGAAGTACACGTGGAATACATGTGAATACATGTGAAGTACACGGGAAATACATGTGAAGTACACGTGGAATACATGTGAAGTACACGGGAAATACATGGAAGTGCACGTGGAATACATGTGAATACATGTGAAGTACACGTGGAATACATGTGAAGTACACGTGGAATACATGTGAAGTACACGTGGAATACATGTGAATACATGTGAAGTACACGTGGAATACATGTGAAGTAACGTGGAATACATGTGAAGTACACGTGAATACATGTGAAGTACACGTGGAATACATGTGAAGTACACGTGGAATACATGTGAAGTACACGTGGAATACATGTGAAGTACACGGGAAATACATGTGAAGTGCACGTGGAATACATGTGAATACATGTGAAGTACACGTGGAATACATGTGAAGTACACGTGGAATACATGTGAAGTACACGTGGAATACATGTGAATACATGTGAAGTACACGTGGAATACATGTGAAGTAAACGTGGAATACATGTGAAGTACACGTGGAATACATGTGAATACATGTGAAGTAACGTGGAATACATGTGAAGTAAACGTGGAATACAGTGGAAGTACACGTGGAATACATGTGAAGTACACGTGGAATACAATCTTCAGTTCATATATTTCTCTTCGCGCTGCGTCCAGTAATTGTTGGCATGTTGGAGCTTTTATCAATCATATTGTCAGTCAGAATGTGTTGCTAGGTAGCATGCATCTGCCTGAGGCCTTCAGAGTCAACCTTGTAGCTTAAAACAAATAGCAATGAAACTGTTGCATTGACCAATCAGATTGACGTTGACCAAGACATTATAGAGAGTCACATCTCACCTTTAATTTAAACGCATAATGACTAAAGGTGAACGCTGCCTCTCTGCACTTTATTCTGAAGGTGGAGGTGTCACTTCCTGTCGTTAGCTGCTAACGGCTGCTAACGGCTGCTAACGGCTGCTAACGGCTGCTAACGGCTGCTAACGGCTGCTAACGGCTGCTAACGGCTGCTAACGGCTGCTAATTGAAAAGGCTGTAAATTAGTTTCTCGTCTGACTGACGCCTAAATATAAACCGAGGGACTCGTAAATGAAACACCACACACACCACACACACACACACCACACACCCACACACACACACACACACACACACCCCCCCCCGCACAATAAATCACTTAGCTGTAATTGCCCCGGCGTTACATGCATCATTGGAAAAGTGAAACCATTAAAACGACAAACCTTGTTAAAGCTGGGAGTCACACACACACACGCACGCACGCACGCACGCACACACACGCGCACACACACACACACACACACCACACACAACCACACACACACACACACACACACCTTTCATTCCTTCCTGAGCTTGAATAGTTTCACTAAAGACACGTTTAACCTTTCTATGATTAACTTTAATATAAAACGTTTCTCAGTAAGTAGAGTTAAGGACTTATTTTCTATTCACTTATTTTTACGTGAATAAAATGTCAAACAAATACTGAAGGTTTCTAAATGTCAAAGACGTTTCCTCTAATACGATATAAAAACAGAAACATGTAATACTTGAGAAGCTGACGGTGAATACTGTCGTTTTATGTGCTAGAAAATGATTACAATTCCTCATGAATTACCCAAAGTACTGCTGATTAATGTACACATTTAGGGCTTTAACTAACTACTATTCCCATTATGGATTCATTTGGTTTTCTTCCACTGTTAATGGTTTAAAAAGCCAGAAAATATTGCTTTCAAGGTTCTCAGAGGGCAGAGATATTCCCTTTCTTTGTGTGTTTGCAGCTCGGTGACCCTTCACATTTATCTTGTGTGAAACTTGTTTCCTGACATTTCTCTCCAGGTGGCCGCGCTCTGCAGGTAATGATGTTTCTGAAGGTCACTCGGCTCCTTTTCAACAAGTTCTGCAGACCATCGGGCGGAAATTGGGTCATTGTTGGAGAATAAAATCACCTCAGATCAGTAGAAGGACACAGCTCTGCTTTCAGAGTTATGTTGGAACATTTCTCTGATCATATAACAACGTTTATAGCCCAACGTTAGCCACCTTTAGCTTAGCGGTGGTGACGTGAAGTCATGTGACCGTGCTGTAGTTCCTTTATAGCCCAACATTAGCCACCTTTAGCTTAGCGGTGGTGACGTGAAGTCATGTGACCGTGCTGTAGTTCCTTTATAGCCCAACATTAGCCTCCTTTAGCTTAGCGGTGGTGACGTGAAGTCATGTGACCGTGCTGTAGTTCCTTTATAAGCCCAACATTAGCCACCTTTAGCTTAGCGTGGTGACGTGAAGTCATGTGACCGTGCTGTAGTTCCTTTATAGCCCAACATAGCCACCTTTAGCTTAGCGGTGGTGACGTGAAGTCATGTGACCGTGCTGTAGTTCTTTATAGCCCAGCATTAGCCTCCTTTAGCTTAGCGTGGTGACGTGAAGTCATGTGACCGTGCTGTAGTTCCTTTATAGCCCAACATTAGCCACCTTTAGCTTAGCGGTGTGACGTGAAGTCATGTGACCGTGCTGTAGTTCCTTTATAGCCCAAACATAGCCCACTTTAGCTTAGCGGTGGTGACGTGAAGTCATGTGACCGTGCTGTAGTTCCTTTATAGCCCAGCATTAGCCTCCTTAGCTTAGCGGTGGTGACGTGAAGTCATGTGACCGTGCTGTAGTTCCTTTATAGTCCAACATTAGCCACCTTTAGCTTAGCGGCGGTGGTGACGTGAAGTCATGTGACCGTGCTGTAGTTTCCTTATAGCCCAACATTAGCCCTTTAGCTTAGCGGTGGTGACGTGAAGTCATGTGACCGTGCTGTAGTTCCTTTAGCCCAACATTAGCCACCTTTAGCTTAGCGGTGGTGACGTGAAGTCATGTGACCGTGCTGTATTTCCTTATAGCCCAACATTAGCCTCCTTTAGCTTAGCGGTGGTGACGTGAAGTCATGTGACCGTGCTGTAGTTCCTTTATAGCCCAACATTAGCCACCTTTAGCTTAGGCGTGGTGACGTGAGTCATGTGACCGTGCTGTAGTTCCTTTATAGCCCAACATTAGCCACCTTTAGCTTAGCGGTGGTGACGTGAAGTCATGTGACCGTGCTGTAGTTCCTTTAATAGCCCAACATTAGCCTCCTTTAGCTTAGCGGTGGTGACGTGAAGTCATGTGACCGTGCTGTAGTTCCTTTATAGCCCAACATTAGCCACCTTTAGCTTAGCGGTGGTGACGTGAAGTCATGTGACCGTGCTGTAGTTCCTTTATAGCCCAACATTAGCCGCCTTTAGCTTAGCGGTGGTGACGTGAAGTCATGTGACCGTGCTGTAGTTCCTTTATAGCCCAACATTAGCCTCCTTTAGCTTAGCGGTGGTGACGTGAAGTCATGTGACGTGCTGTAGTTCCTTATAGCCAACATTAGCCTCCTTTAGCTAGCGGTGGTGACGTGAAGTCATGTGACGTGCTGTAGTTCCTTTATAGCCCAAACATTAGCCTCCTTTAGCTTAGCGGTGGTGACGTGAAGTCATGTGACCGTGCTGTTGTTCCTTTATAGCCCAACATTAGCCACCTTTAGCTTAGCGGTGTGACGTGAATCATGTGACCGTGCTGTAGTTCCTTTAGCCCAACATTAGCCTCCTTTAGCTTAGCGGTGGTGACGTGAAGTCATGTGACCGTGCTGTAGTTCCTTTATAGCCCAAACATTAGCCGCCTTTAGCTTAGCGTGGTGACGTGAAGTCATGTGACCGTGCGTAGTTCCTTTATAGCCCAACATTAGCCCTTTAGCTTAGCGGTGGTGACGTGAAGTCATGTGACCGTGCTGTAGTTCCTTTATAGCCCAACATTAGCCTCCTTTAGCTTAGCGGTGGTGACGTGAAGTCATGTGACCGTGCTGTAGTTCCTTATAGCCCAACATTAGCCTCCTTTAGCTTAGCGGTGGTGACGTGAAGTCATGTGACCGTGCTGTTGTTCCTTTATAGCCCAACATTAGCCACCTTTAGCTTAGCGGTGGTGACGTGAAGTCATGTGACCGTGCTGTAGTTCCTTTATAGCCCAACATTAGCCTCCTTTAGCTTAGCGGTGGTGACGTGAAGTCATGTGACCGTGCTGTAGTTCCTTTATAGCCCAAACATTAGCCACCTTTAGCTTAGCGGTGGTGACGTGAAGTCTGTGACCGTGCTGTAGTTCCTTTATAGCCAAGATTAGCCACCTTTAGCTTAGCGGTGGTGACGTGAAGTCATGTGACCGTGCTGTAGTTCCTTTATAGCCCAACATTAGCCTCCTTTAGCTTAGCGGTGGTGACGTGAAGTCATGTGACCGTGCTGTAGTTCCTTTATAGCCCAACATTAGCCACCTTTAGCTTAGCGGTGGTGACGTGAAGTCATGTGACCGTGCTGTAGTTCCTTTATAGCCAACATTAGCCTCCTTTAGCTTAGCGGTGGTGACGTGAAGTCATGTGACCGTGCTGTTGTTCCTTTATAGCCCAACATTAGCCTCCTTTAGCTTAGCGGTGGTGACGTGAAGTCATGTGACCGTGCTGTTGTTCCTTTATAGCCCAACATTAGCTCCCTTTAGCTTAGCGGTGGTGACGTGAAGTCATGTGACCATGCTGTAGTTCCTTATAGCCCAACATTAGCCACCTTTAGCTTAGCGGTGGTGAAGTGAAGTCATCGTGACCGTGCTGTAGTTTCCTTTATAGCCCAACATTAGCCTCCTTTAGCTTAGCGGTGGTGACGTGAAGTCATGTGACCGTGCTGTTGTTCCGTTATAGCCCAACATTAGCCTCCTTTAGCTTAGCGGTGGTGACGTGAAGTCATGTGACCATGCTGTAGTTCCTTTATAGCCCAACATTAGCCACCTTTAGCTTAGCGGTGGTGACGTGAAGTCATGTGACCGTGCTGTAGTTCCTTTATAGCCCAACATTAGCCACCTTTAGCTTAGCGGTGGTGACGTGAAGTCATGTGACCGTGCTGTAGTTCCTTTATAGCCCAAGATTAGCCTCTTTAGCTTAGCGGTGGTGACGTGAAGTCATGTGACCGTGCTGTGTTCCTTTATAGCCCAACATTAGCCTCCTTTAGCTTAGCGGTGGTGACGTGAAGTCATGTGACCATGCTGTAGTTCCTTTATAGCCCAACATTAGCCACCTTTAGCTTAGCGGTGGTGACGTGAAGTCATGTGACCGTGCTGTAGTTCCTTTATAGCCCAACATTAGCCACCTTTAGCTTAGCGGTGGTGACGTGAAGTCATGTGACCGTGCTGTAGTTCCTTTATAGCCCAGATTAGCCACCTTTAGCTTAGCGGTGGTGACGTGAAGTCATGTGACCGTGCTGTAGTTCCTTTATAGCCCAACATTAGCCACCTTTAGCTTAGCGGTGGTGAGTGAAGTCATGTGACCGTGCTGTAGTTCCTTTATAGCCCAACATTAGCCTCCTTTAGCTTAGCGGTGTGACGTGAAGTCATGTGACCGTGCTGTTGTTCCTTTATAGCCCAACATTAGCCTCCTTTAGCTTAGCGGTGGTGACGTGAAGTCATGTGACCATGCTGTAGTTCCTTTTTAGCCCAACATTAGCCACCTTTAGCTTAGCGGTGGTGAAGTGAATTCATGTGACCGTGCTGTAGTTCCTTTATAGCCCAACATTAGCCTCCTAGCTTAGCGGTGGTGACGTGAAGTCATGTGACCGTGCTGTTGTTCCTTTATAGCCCAACATTAGCCTCCTTTAGCTTAGCGGTGGTGACGTGAAGTCATGTGACCATGCTGTAGTTCTTTATAGCCCAACATTAGCCACCTTTAGCTTAGCGGTGGTGACGTGAAGTCATGTGACCGTGCTGTAGTTCCTTTATAGCCCAAGATTAGCCTCCTTTAGCTTAGCGGTGGTGACGTGAAGTCATGTGGACCGTGCTGTTGTTCCTTTATAGCCCAACATTAGCCTCCTTTAGCTTAGCGGTGGTGACGTGAAGTCATGTGACCATGCGTAGTTCCTTTATAGCCCAACATTAGCCACCTTTAGCTTAGCGGTGGTGACGTGAAGTCATGTGACCGTGCTGTAGTTCCTTTATAGCCCAACATTAGCCACCTTTAGCTTAGCGGTGGTGACGTGAAGTCATGTGACCGTGCTGTAGTTCCTTTATAGCCCAAGATTAGCACCTTTAGCTTAGCGGTGGTGACGTGAAGTCATGTGACCGTGCTGTAGTTCCTTATAGCCCAACATTAGCCTCCTTTAGCTTAGCGGTGGTGACGTGAAGTCATGTGACCGTGCTGTAGTTCCTTTATAGCCCAACATTAGCCTCCTTTAGCTTAGAGGTGGTGACGTGAAGTCATGTGACCGTGCTGTAGTTCCTTTATAGCCCAACATTAGCCTCCTTTAGCTTAGCGGTGGTGACGTGAAGTCATGTGACCGTGCTGTAGTTCCTTTATAGCCCAACATTAGCCACCTTTAGCTTAGCGTGGTGACGTGAAGTCATGTGACCATGCTGTAGTTCCTTTATAGCCCAACATTAGCCACCTTTAGCTTAGCGGTGGTGACGTGAAGTCATGTGACCGTGCTGTAGTTCCTTTATAGCCCACATTAGCCGCCTTTAGCTTAGCGGTGGTGACGTGAAGTCATGTGACCGTGCTGTAGTTCTTTATTATATATATATATTATGTATAGTGTATGTTACTCACAGTGGGGGCTCTCCCTGCCTCCGGCCCTCAGCAGCAGCTTGGCGATGGGCGTGTTGTTGGTCATGATGGAGATGTCCAGAGGAGTTAGCCCTGGCTGTTCGGGGTGTTCAGGTCCAGCTCTCGGCTGAGAACTGGTAGAGAAGAAGCTGCACCGAGTCCAGGTCCTGCTGCTCCACCGCCTCGAAGTATACAGTCGCTGCCCTGCATCGCCTGTGGCCGAAACAAGCGCTCTCTTTTATGTCGGAAAATTACGCATTTTAGTATTTTCTTCTCATACATTTCAGATTTTTCTGTTGTAAATTAACAACCCAAAGTAAATAATCAGTAATGTAGGACTTTAACCCCTGATTTTAAGTATATTTATTTACACTTTTAACATGTATTTAACCGTCTAGTGTCTCCCTTATCGAGTCCCTCACTCATCGAGTCCCTCTCTCATCAAGTCCTCTCTCGTCTAGTCCCTCTCTCGTCTAGTCCCTCTCTCATCTAGTCCCTCTCTCGTCTAGTCCCTCACTCGTCGAGTCCCTCTCTCGTCGAGTCCCTCTCTCGTCGAGTCCCTCTCTATCGAGTCCCTCTCTCATCGAGTCCTCTCTCATCTAGTTCCCTCACTCATTAGTCCCTCACTCATCGAGTCTCTCACTCATCCAGTCCCTCACTCATCCAGTCCCTCACTCATCCAGTCCCTCACTCATCCAGTCCCTCACTCATCGAGTCCCTCACTCATCTAGTCCCTCACTCACTCATCGTCCCTCACTCAGAGTCCCTCACTCATCGAGTCCCTCACTCATCTAGTCCCTCACTCACTCATCGAGTCCCTCCCTCATCGAATCCCTCCCTCATCTAGTCCCTCATCTAGTCCCTCACTCATCGAGTCTCTCACTCATCCAGTCCCTCACTCATCCAGTCTCTCACTCATCCAGTCCCTCACTCATCTAGTCCCTCACTCATCCAGTCTCTCACTCATCAGTCCCTCACTCATCGAGTCCCTCACTCATCTAGTTCCTCACTCACTCATCTAGTCCTCACTCATCTAGTCCCTCACTCATCGAGTCCCTCACTCATCTAGTCCCTCGCTCATCATCTAGTCCCTCACTCATTGAGTCCCTCACTCATCGAGTCCCTCTCTCATCGAGTCCCTCACTCAGTCCCTCTCTCATCGAGTCCCTCTCTCATCGAGTCCCTCACTCATCGAGTCCCTCACTCATCGAGTCCCTCACTCATCCAGTCTCTGACTCATCCAGTCCCTCACTCATCGAGTCTCTCACTCATCGAGTCCCTCACTCATCGAGTCCCTCCCTCATCTAGTCCCTCATCTAGTCCCTCATCTAGTCCCTCACTCATCGAGTCTCTCACTCATCGAGTCCCTCACTCATCGAGTCCCTCCCTCATCGAATCCCTCCCTCATCTAGTCCCTCATCTAGTCCCTCACTCATCCAGTCCCTCACTCATCCAGTCCCTCACTCATCCAGTCCCTCACTCATCCAGTCCCTCACTCATCCAGTCCCTCACTCATCGAGTCCCTCACTCATCTAGTCCCTCACTCATCGAGTCCCTCACTCATCTAGTCCCTCACTCATCCAGTCCCTCACTCATCGAGTCCCTCACTCATCGAGTCCCTCACTCATCGAGTCCCTCACTCATCTAGTCCCTCACTCATCGAGTCCACTCATCGAGTCCCTCACTCATCGAGTCCCTCTCTCATCGAGTCCCTCTCTCATCGAGTCCCTCACTCAGTCCCTCTCTCATCGAGTCCCTCTCTCATCGAGTCCCTCACTCATTGAGTCCCTCACTCATCGAGTCCCTCACTCATCCAGTCTCTGACTCATCCAGTCCCTCACTCATCGAGTCTCTGTCCCTCACTCATCGAGTCCCTCACTCATCGAGTCCTCACTCTCACTCATCGAGTCTCTCACTCATCGAATCCCTCCCTCATCTAGTCCCTCATCTAGTCCCTCACTCATCGAGTCTCTCACTCATCGAGTCCCTCACTCATCCAGTCCCTCACTCATCTAGTCCCTCACTCATCGAGTCCCTCACTCATCTAGTCCCTCACTCATCGAGTCCCTCACTCATCCTCCCTCACTCATCGAGTCTCTGTCCCTCACTCATCGAGTCCCTCACTCATCTAGTCCCATCTAGTCCCTCACTCATCGAGTCCCTCACTCATCGAATCCCTCCCTCATCTAGTCCCTCATCTAGTCCCTCACTCATCGAGTCTCTCACTCATCGAGTCCCTCACTCATCCAGTCCCTCACTCATCGAGTCCTCACTCATCTAGTCCCTCACTCATCCCTCACTCATCTAGTCCCTCACTCATCTAGTCCCTCACTCATCGAGTCCCTCACTCATCTAGTCCCTCACTCATCGAGTCCCTCACTCATCTAGTCCCTCACTCATCTAGTCCCTCACTCATCGAGTCTCTCACTCATCTAGTCCCTCACTCATCTAGTCCCTCACTCATCTAGTCCCTCACTCATCGAGTCTCTCACTCATCTAGTCCCTCACTCATCCAGTCCCTCACTCATCCAGTCCCTCACTCATCCAGTCCCTCACATCGAGTCCCTCACTCATCTAGTCCCTCACTCATCGAGTCTCTCACTCATCTAGTCCCTCACTCATCCAGTCCCTCACTCATCTAGTCCCTCACTCATCGAGTCCTCACTCATCTAGTCCCTCACTCATCGAGTCTCTCACTCATCTAGTCCCTCACTCATCTAGTCCCTCACTCATCTAGTCCCTCACTCATCTAGTCCCTCTCATCGAGTCCCTCACTCAGTCCCTCTCTCATCGAGTCCCTCTCTCATTGAGTCCCTCACTCATTGAGTCCCTCACTCATCGAGTCCCTCACTCATCCAGTCTCTGACTCATCCAGTCCCTCACTCATCGAGTCTCTGTCCCTCACTCATCGAGTCCCTCACTCATCGAGTCCCTCACTCTCACTCATCGAGTCTCTCACTCATCGAATCCCTCCCTCATCTAGTCCCTCACTCATCGAGTCTCTCACTCATCGAGTCCCTCACTCATCCAGTCCCACTCATCGAGTCCCTCACTCTCACTCATCGAGTCTCTCACTCATCGAATCCCTCCCTCATCCAGTCCCTCACTCATCGAGTCCCTCACTCATCTAGTCCCTCACTCATCGAGTCCTCACTCATCCAGTCCTCACTCATCGAGTCTCTGTCTCACTCATCGAGTCCCTCACTCATCTAGTCCTCATCTAGTCCTCACTCATCGAGTCCCTCCTCATCGAATCCCTCCCTCATCTAGTCCCTCACTCATCGAGTCTCTCACTCATCTAGTCCCTCACTCATCCAGTCCCTCACTCATCCAGTCCTCACTCATCTAGTCCCTCACTCATCGAGTCCCTCACTCATCTAGTCCCTCACTCATCGAGTCTCTCACTCATCTAGTCCCTCACTCATCCAGTCCCTCACTCATCTAGTCCCTCACTCATCGAGTCCCTCACTCATCTAGTCCCTCACTCATCGAGTCTCTCACTCATCTAGTCCCTCACTCATCTAGTCCCTCACTCATCTAGTCCTCACTCATCTAGTCCCTCTCTCATCGAGTCCCTCACTCAGTCCCTCTCTCATCGAGTCCCTCTCTCATTGAGTCCCTCACTCATTGAGTCCCTCACTCATCGAGTCCCTCACTCATCCAGTCTCTGACTCATCCAGTCCCTCACTCATCGAGTCTCTGTCCCTCACTCATCATCGAGTCCCTCACTCATCGAGTCCCTCACTCTCACTCATCGAGTCTCTCACTCATCGAATCCCTCCCTCATCTAGTCCCTCACTCATCGAGTCTCTCACTCATCGAGTCCCTCACTCATCCAGTCCCTCACTCATCGAGTCCCTCACTCTCACTCATCGAGTCTCTCACTCATCGAATCCCTCCCTCATCCAGTCCCACTCATCGAGTCCCTCACTCATCTAGTCCCTCACTCATCGAGTCCCTCACTCATCCAGTCCCTCACTCATCGAGTCTCTGTCCTCACTCATCGAGTCCCTCACTCATCTAGTCCCTCATCTAGTCCCTCACTCATCGAGTCCCTCACTCATCGAATCCCTCCCTCATCTAGTCCCTCATCTAGTCCCTCACTCATCGAGTCTCTCACTCATCGAGTCCCTCACTCATCCAGTCCCTCACTCATCGAGTCCCTCACTCATCTAGTCCCTCACTCATCCAGTCCCTCACTCATCCAGTCCCTCACTCATCGAGTCCCTCACTCATCTAGTCCCTCACTCATCGAGTCTCTCACTCATCTAGTCCCTCACTCATCTAGTCCCTCACTCATCGAGTCCCTCACTCATCGAGTCCCTCACAGATTTCCCCCCTTTCCTCTCAAATGTCAGCCATGATGAATCTCAGCAGGGAGGATGTGATGAAGAGTGAGAGAGGAAGAGTGATGAAGAGTGAGAGAGGAAGAGTGAGAGAGGAAGAGTGATGAAGAGTGAGAGAGGAAGAGTGAGAGATGAAGAGTGAGAGGGTGAAATAGAAACTACAGCGAGCCGTTAACTGAAAGCAGAATAACTCTCAGTAGAAAGTGAAGGGAAGCAGCTGGAGGCGCTGGAGGGTCAGAGATCTAATAAAGGGTTCAGGATGTTAACTGGATTATTGAAAGCAGATCTTTATTGATCTCCGTGCTGACACAGGGTTCACCCCAGCACAGGGTTCACCCCCAACACAGGGTTCACCCCCAGCACAGGGTTCACCCCAACACAGGGTTCACCCCAACACAGGGTTCACCCCCAACACAGGGTTCACCCCCAACACAGGGTTCACCCCCAGCACAGGGTTCACCCCCACACAGGGTTCACCCAGCACAGGGTTCACCCCAACACAGGGTTCACCCCAACACGGGTTCACCCCAACACAGGGTTCACCCCCAACACAGGGTTCACCCCAGCACAGGGTTCACCCCAACACAGGGTTCACCCCAACACAGGGTTCACCCCCAACACAGGGTTCACCCCAACACAGGGTTCACCCCAACACAGGGTTCACCCCAACACAGGGTTCACCCCCAACACAGGGTTCACCCCAACACAGGGTTCACCCCCAGCACAGGGTTCACCCCAACACAGGGTTCACCCCCAGCACAGGGTTCACCCCAACACAGGGTTCACCCCCAGCACAGGGTTCACCCCAACACAGGGTTCACCCCCAACACAGGGTTCACCCCCAACACAGGGTTCACCTCCAGCACAGGGTTCACCCCAACACAGGGTTCACCCCCAACACAGGGTTCACCCCCAGCACAGGGTTCACCCCAACACAGGGTTCACCCCCAACACAGGGTTCACCCCCAGCACAGGGTTCACCCCCAGCAACAGGGTTCACCCCCAGCACAGGGTTCACCCCCAGCACAGGGTTCACCCCAACACAGGGTTCACCCCAAACACAGGGTTCACCCAGCACAGGGTTCACCCCCAGCACAGGGTTCACCCCCAACACAGGGTTCACCCCCAACACAGGGTTCACCCCAACACAGGGTTCACCCCCAACACAGGGTTCACCCCAGCTGTTCACTACTGCCTATCCTCCAGGAAGAACAACACGCGACGGAGCTGCAGACGGAGTGAGAATCAAACTGAGGTCATGTTGGAAAGAGTGCACTTTTGCCACACACTCAGTATATAGTATTCTTGTCCCATCACCCAGTAGATATCTAGATATTACATGTTCCCACCATTGATACATCTATTGAAACAGTTATTGATTCATTTTCCGCCCTCTTAATAGATTGATTTCACTAATGGTCTAAAATGTTGCCGTGGCGCAGTGGGTTGAGAGCGCTGATTCTCAGATAAGGGAACAAGGGAAGCACCGGTTCGATCCCTCACTGATCGTCACTGCAGTCAGCATGCCGTTGTGCCTTGAGCAATACACTTCACCCTTCATTTCTCTGTGGGGGTTGTATTCATGTCTGACTTGGAAAAGCGCTAAAATAAATGCCATGAATTGTATTATTGATCGATTTTCCTGCACTGATACATCTGATAAACCTTTTCCACACGATCCATATATTTTACTTTCCACATCGATTGATTCATTTTCCACTTTATTGATGCAATTCCTGCACTATTGATACGCCAATAAAGTGTCATCAATTAGGGTAATAAAGGTATAAGGTTTTAGCCACGGGTTTAGTGAACAACAAATCTGAACCAAGACGGAAAACTTTCTACTCCTTTCAACTATCAATCAATCAACAACTGTATTGATCCTGCAAGGGGCGATTGGTTATGAGCAGCTGATGTCATGATTTAAAAGTTAGAGTGCAGAGGGGATGAATGGTTTTGAAAAGCGATGTGTCTAAAGAGCAGATCCAGAATATCTACACCCTGATGGCACCAGATGAACTTGATCTGAAGATGACCTGGAGAGGCCAGCATCCTCTCTGCTGGTTACAAAAGGAGTCTCTCTGTTTTGAGTGAGAAGTGAACAGTTTCTCTTCCTCAGCTGATCTCAGTGTGTTTGCTTGATAGGAACTATCTGGTGTATTTATATCTGTTCTGATTCCCCACAGTCAGATCGATGCAGCGACTCACCGAGGCTTTCGTAGGCGGTCAGTCTTCCCGAAGAAGTAGGTGTCCTCGAAGGACGCGGTGCTTCCTCTCAGCTTCTCCGACAGGTTCCTGTAGAGGCGCTTGGCGGCGCTGGGGAGGCGGGGCCTCCGGGGCACTTCCTGCTCTGAGTCAGCTGCAGGTTCTGCATCTGCTGAGTCATCGTGACCGGGAGGCTTCTGAGGAGGGGGAGGGGGGTTAGAGGGGGGGGTTAGAGGTCACCTATAGAGACTGTGGGGGAGCCGACCCTTCACTGGTATCATAATAGAGTCTCAGAAGTGAATGGAGGCTCTGATCATACAGCCGCTGCCTGCTGCTAACAGGAGCTATATGTGACTTATATAATCATTTAGTATGACTGTATTGTTAAAGACTTTACACACAGCCACAGATCTGATGTTGATTATAACATTTGATCGGTATTAACGAAGCAGGAAACTGGAATTCGGATTGTTTCCAGAACGTTTTCACACACAAGGGATTCACGGTCGGTGCAGACATAAAAAGAGTACAAATAATTTTAAAAACAAAAACATATATTTTAAAAATAATACTTAAATAAAACACAAAGAACTAAAAACTAAAAGAATTACAATAAAAAATGTAAAATTTAACAAAATTATATTAATTAAAATAAAAGGTGTTTCTTTAAATTATAAATTATAAATGTGTACAAGGAATGTAAAAAGAAAAATATCATATTATATTATCAATATTATTGAAAATAATTAATAAAATAAATAAATAAACAAAACGTGTAAAAATAACAATTTTAAACATTTATAAATTCAAAAATGTAAAATATAAATCTTAAGTAACAATCACTAAAGTAAAAAGCGTTGTTAGTCATGTGTACAGTATGTGATATGAAGAAGCTAACAGATCATACCATCTGTTCTCTATTGGATATATCCTGTATTAAAGATGACCCCCCCCCACCCTAAAGGCCTTCTCCTCAGACTTAAAGGGGTCCTTGTATTCGACCGCCTTGCCTCGAAAAAGTACTTTATTAATCCAATTTGGGAAATGCATAAAAAGACAAGATGATGTGATTTTTATCCATTTTTGTCGCCGTTTTTCTGAGAAAGCGTAAATCTTTTGTGTCAAAAACGGCCTCTTTGTT
>JAAOOA010001662.1:47500-65000 GCA_012861695.1 Trematomus loennbergii
ACGTGAGAAACACGTGAGAAATGAAAAACACGTGAGAAACACGTGAGAAACACGAGAGAAACACGTGAGAAATGAAAAACACGTGAGAAACACGTGAGAAACACGTGAGAAACACGTGAGAAATGAAAAACACGTGAGAAACACGTGAGAAACACGTGAGAAACACGTGAGAAATGAAAAACACGTGAGAAACACGTGAGAAACACGTGAGAAATGAAAAACACGTGAGAAACACGTGAGAAACACGAGAGATACTCGTGAAAACACGTGAGAAACACGTGAGAAACACGTGAGAAATGAAAAACACGTGAGAAACACGAGAGAAACACATGAGAAATGAAAAACACGTGAGAAACACGTGAGAAACACGAGAGATACTCGTGAAAAACACGTGAGAAACACGTGAGAAACACGTGAGAAATGAAAAACACGTGAGAAACACGTGAGAAACACATGAGAAATGAAAAACACGTGAGAAACACGTGAGAAACACGTGAGAAACACGTGAGAAACACGTGAGAAATGAAAAACACGTGAGAAACACGTGAGAAACACGAGAGAAACACGTGAGAAATGAAAAACACGTGAGAAACACGTGAGAAACACGTGAGAAATGAAAAACACGTGAGAAACACGAGAGAAACACGTGAGAAACACGTGAGAAACACGTGAGAAATGAAAAACACGTGAGAAACACGTGAGAAATGAAAAACACGTGAGAAACACGAGAGAAACACGTGAGAAACACGTGAGAAACACGTGAGAAATGAAAAACGTGAGAAACACGAGAGAAACACGTGAGAAACACAAGAGAAACACGTGAGAAACACGAGAGAAACACGTGAGAAACACGTGAGAAACACGTGAGAAACACGAGAGAAACACGTGAGAAACACGTGAGAAACACGTGAGAAACACGAGAGAAACACGTGAGAAACACGTGAGAAACACGTGAGAAACACGTGAGAAACACGTGAGATACTCGTGAGAAACACGTGAGATACTCGTGAGAAACACGTGAGAAACACGTGAGAAACACGTGAGAAACACGTGAGAAACTCATGAGAAACACGTGAGAAACACGTGAGAAACACGTGAGAAACACGTGAGAAACACATGAGAAACACGTGAGAAACACGTGAGAAACACGTGAGAAACTCATGAGAAACACGTGAGAAACACGTGAGATACTCGTGAGAAACACGTGAGAAACACATGAGAAACACGTGAGAAACACGTGAGAAACATGTGAGATACTCGTGAGAAACACGTGAGAAACACGTGAGAAACACGTGAGAAACTCATGAGAAACACGTGAGAAACACGTGAGAAACACGTGAGAAACACGTGAGAAACTCATGAGAAACACGTGAGAAACACGTGAGAAACACGTGAGAAACACGTGAGAAACATGTGAGATACTCGTGAGAAACACATGAGAAACACGTGAGAAACACGTGAGAAACACGTGAGAAACACGTGAGAAATGAAAACACGTGAGAAACACGAGAGAAACACATGAGAAATGAAAAAACGTGAGAAACACGTGAGAAACACGAGAGATACTCGTGAAAAACACGTGAGAAACACGTGAGAAACACGTGAGAAATGAAAAACACGTGAGAAACACGTGAGAAACACATGAGAAATGAAAACACGTGAGAAACACGTGAGAAACACGTGAGAAACACGTGAGAAATGAAAAACACGTGAGAAACACGTGAGAAACACGAGAGAAACACGTGAGAAATGAAAAACACGTGAGAAACACGTGAGAAACACGTGAGAAACACGTGAGAAATGAAAAACACGTGAGAAACACGTGAGAAACACGTGAGAAACACGTGAGAAATGAAAAACACGTGAGAAACACGTGAGAAACACGTGAGAAATGAAAAACACGTGAGAAACACGTGAGAAACACGAGAGATACTCGTGAAAAACACGTGAGAAACACGTGAGAAACACGTGAGAAATGAAAAACACGTGAGAAACACGAGAGAAACACATGAGAAATGAAAAACACGTGAGAAACACGTGAGAAACACGAGAGATACTCGTGAAAAACACGTGAGAAACACGTGAGAAACACGTGAGAAATGAAAAACACGTGAGAAACACGTGAGAAACACGTGAGAAACACGTGAGAAACACGTGAGAAATGAAAAACACGTGAGAAACACGTGAGAAACACGAGAGAAACACGTGAGAAATGAAAAACACGTGAGAAACACGTGAGAAACACGTGAGAAATGAAAAACACGTGAGAAACACGAGAGAAACACGTGAGAAATGAAAAACACGTGAGAAACACGTGAGAAATGAAAAACACGTGAGAAACACGAGAGAAACACGTGAGAAACACGTGAGAAACACGTGAGAAATGAAAAACACGTGAGAAACACGAGAGAAACACGTGAGAAACACAAGAGAAACACGTGAGAAACACAGAGAAACACGTGAGAAACACGAGAGAAACACGAGAGAAACACGTGAGAAACACGTGAGAAACACGTGAGAAAACGTGAGAAACACGTGAGAAACACGAGAGAAACACGTGAGAAACACGTGAGAAACACGTGAGAAACACGTGAGAAACACGTGAGAAACACGAGAGAAACACGTGAGAAACACGTGAGAAACACGTGAGAAACACGTGAGAAACACGTGAGAAACACGAGAGAAACACGTGAGAAACACGTGAGAAACACGTGAGAAACGTGAGATACTCGTGAGAAACACGTGAGATACTCGTGAGAAACACGTGAGAAACACGTGAGAAACACGTGAGAAACACGTGAGAAACACATGAGAAACACGTGAGAAACACGTGAGAACACGTGAGAAACACGAGAGAAACACGTGAGAAACTCGTGAGAAACACGTGAGAAATGAAAAACACGTGAGAAACACGTGAGAAACACGTGAGAAATGAAAAACACGTGAGAAACACGTGAGAAACACGTGAGAAACACGAGAGAAACACGTGAGAAACACGTGAGAAACACGTGAGAAACACGAGAGAAACACGTGAGAAACTCGTGAGAAACACGTGAGAAATGAAAAACACGTGAGAAACACGTGAGAAACACGTGAGAAATGAAAAACACGTGAGAAACACGTGAGAAACACGTGAGACATTTTGACCTGATATCGACAACATAGGAGCAACATTATAATAGTTGTAATTTGAAAATTTAAAAATTAAAATTGTAGAACTTAAAACTGTTTCCTCCTTAAAGGTAGGGTAGGTAAGTTTGAGAAACCAGCTCGAGATCGCTAGAATTTGAAAATACACAGCCGGAGAAAATCTTCCACTTCCTCACAGAGCCCCTCCTCCAACACACACGAACGCGCACATGACCAATGAGGGCACGAGATAAGTTTGTGCCCCGATGGAAGGCTGACAGGCAGGTAGGCCATCCAGTTATTTTAGCCGGGCCGGCTCAGATGATTGGTCGTGCTTTTTACAGTACTACAGCTTCCACAGGTGATATTTTTTATGGATTTGTTGTCAAAGCACTTCAGATATTCATTGCTATCTGGATGTTAAGAGCATTCCATGGAATATAACAACAAGTGTATCTCCAGCCGGTTTCTCAAACTTACCTACCCCACCTTTAAAATAAAGTACAATTTATTAAAATACATAAATGTCTCTATTAAGTTGTTTTTTTACTATATTTTAATCAATACTTAATCTTATTTGACTCAATAGTTGTTTTAAATATGTAGTTTTATAATAAAAAGGATGTTTATTTAATCCTGTAAGATTTATAGTTTTTAATTTAAATAATAATTTCAGCTTTTTAAGGAAACATTCAATTAACTTTCTACACATAAATAAATAAATATATGACTTTTGTATTAATTTAAATCACACCTCCCGGGTTAGGAACCAATGTATATGTCTTAATCCGCCGCTGAAAATAGTCCCTACTTAATGCACCGTTTCCTCCCGTTAAAACAGGTGCATTAAACCGCAGGTAACCATGGCAACAGCACAGGTTACACTGACTGACAGGCGTCTTGGTTACACACTCTTTAAATAGTCCATTGTTATTGTTCCACCGCCTCCTCCACTGTTTCCCCCGTGTGACGTTTAAATGTTATTTGTGATGAATGTTTCTAAACACTACAATACCCATGAGCCTCTGCTGCTGTTGCCATGGAGAACAGGAAGGAATCAGAGCTGCAGCTTCAGAGCTATAACTCTAGTGGGTAGAGTCAACATGTTTATAATCAGGTTTCTAAAAAGTGTTGCGATTGGCTGTTTGTTACCGCGATGCATTGTGGGAGTCGTAGTTTAAAAAAAAATTAAATAACTTTGTAGATTTTTTTTCTTTTAAAGAAGCAGTTTTTTTTCTGTTGTTTTTTTAATTTCATGAGTTTGTGAACAAATAAATGCAAATGGACCAATCCGTGGAGCTCCTCACACACTCTCAGCCGCGAAAATGTGGCGCGCTTACCCTGTAGGTGCGCCGCGTTTGGGGATGCGGTGTGTGGGTGCTAGTGGAGCCTCGCAGATGGGGGTGCTGCAGCCCCCTCAGCACCCCCCCTTCCTGCGTCCATGGTGCTCAGGCTGAGTTCAGGCTGAGTTCAGGCTGAGTTCCTCTGTGTCTCGCAGACCCCACGCAGCAACCAGGAAACAACACCAGTAATCCAGCTCACACTGTCCGCTCCTCGAGCCTCAAAGGGTGGAGCAGCGAGCCCCCCAACGTCCCCCCAACACGGCCCCCAGACCCCACGCAGCATTCTCATCTGTTTGTCATCACTGGTGTCATTTCCTGGTTGCTAACAAACGCCATTGTAACACATAATCACTGATGTTCTGTAACGGTGGTGGACTCATCAGAACAGAGTGAGCGAGCTGACCAATCAGAGCACAGTGGGCTCATAGGGAGGGGGGGGGGCAGGAGCTCCAACAAGCCGTGTAGGACAGAGAGTGAAAACACATGCTTTACAGAGATGCTGTTTGAGAAACCAATGTGAGTTTGGAACATTGAACAATGTACATCTATTCTAGTAGACCTCAACAATGGAACTATGATCAGTAGAAATGGTCATGTGACCTTTAACTCTAAAAACCCTTTAAAAGTTAACTTTAATTAGATTAATTTACATTGTCCTGTTTAAATCAATATCAAATTAAAACCTGCACAGGGTGGAATCAGAGCTCCAGCTTCAGTTCAGTTACTGCTGAATGCATCCAAAACAAAGCAGTTTAAAATATCAGGTTTATTCAAAGTAAAAAACAAATGTTGTTTTCACCCTGAAATTGAGGTCAAATCTGAGACATTTTGCACATTATCATTCCTTTTTCCCCACATAGCAACACTAACAGGTGTGCAACAGGTGTGTGTGTGTGTGTGTGTGTGTGTGTGTGTGTGTGTGTACCTGTCCAGGCTGAGTGAGGATCGGGAGGTTCCCGTGTAGAACAGCGGCTTCAGGATCAGAGCATCGGCCGCAGAACGGTTCCACCGCCGAGCCAAACGAGACGCCCTGCTGTCAGACCTGACACACACCACACACACACACACACACACACACACACACACACACACACACACACACACACACACACACACAGATATGAGTCCTCCACAGGTGTGTCCAGGTGAGTAGAGGAAACAGAAGGAGGTTTCTCAGAAAGTTCCCACACCTCCCTCGTCTCGTTTAGAGTCTCCTTCTCTCTGCAGAAAATCTGAGAGATCCTCCGTCTGCTCCGTCGTGTTTCTCACACACTTCAGAGCATCGTCACGATAACTCACTCTACCCAACGCTGCTTGGAAAACAGCATTTACACCGACTGTGTTCACTCCATCTACTCTGCTCTCTGAGAGGAAACAAGTCCCAGCGTCAAAACTGATCCCAGAGCAGCTCCACAGACACCTGTCGGAGCTGCTCAAAACTGCAAACAAACTGCACGATGAAATCCAACAAGTCTCAGAGATGTCCACCCTCAGAGACACTTTGAATAAATGTGTTCTGCAGCGGAGGCGCTCACTGCAGCAGAACACCATGAAGAAGAAACGTGGCTGAGCTGCATCTCAGTGCACCAGAACCACCAATTCAACATAGTTATGAAATGCTGCTGCAGAGTTGACTGGTGTGTGTGTGTGTGTGTGTGTGTGTGTGTGTGTGTGTGTGTGTGTGTGTGTGTGTGTGTGTGTGTGTGTGTGTGTGTGTGTGTTGCAAGTATTATAAATCATTTGGATATTTTTAGATGTTTATATAATGATTTTTCCATTTTATTTTATTCATTCTTTTTTAATATATCTTTTTAATTAATGGTCTTAATGTTTTATATATAAAATGTTTTATATTCTTATTTCATATTCTTTCTATAAATTCAGATATATAATTTTATAGTATTTTTAATTTATTCATTTCGTTTTTTTATCAACACATTTTTTATTTTAATTCACATATATTTAGAATATCTTTATGCATTTTGTGGTCATTTTACTTGTATTTGCTTTCTCAGTTTTTCTTCATTCCCTTTCCTCTCATTATGTTGATATTATGCACCAAATCCTTACATAAAAAAAATATTTCCCGATCCAAACTGAGGCGCAAAAGTTGCTTCAAAGCGGTGGAAATGCGACTAAATGAATGCATGCTGTTCCTGCAGATGTTAACACCCTGGCGTCAGGGATACTCACTGGAGAAGAGTGGAGGTACAACAGGCTGATCGGCAGCAGATCTACCCCAGCATCAGTGTCCTCCGCTGGGCTACACCTCTCTGCGTTCCTCGCTGGATCATCTCCAGAGGAGGAGGGGGGGGCGCTCAGGGTCCTGCTGCCCCAGATATGAAGCTAAATCCTGGGTACGTGTGAGCGCGAGAGCCCCTCTGTGTGCGGAGCTCCGGAGGACTGAACACACACCTGTTTAGCGCCGGCAAACGCATCGCGACGCATTGACACCACACACACAGGAGAGGACACACACATGAGAGGACACACACACAGGAGAGGACACACACACACACACACATGAGAGAACACACACACACTCTCTCAGAGGGAAGGGGGGAAACAATGAGAGAGGGATGTTTGAAAAGAGGAGGCGGAGAGCCAGGCTTTGTGAGTGTGTGTGTGTGTGTGTGTGTGTGTGTGTGTGTGTGTGTGTGCATATGTTGGTGTGTGCACAGTGATATAGGACTGAATCTATTAACGATTACACAGCTGATATAACACACACACACACACACACACACACACACACACACACACACACACACACACACACACACACACACACACACACACACACACACACACACACACACCACACACACACACACACACACACACACACACAACCACACACACACACACACACACACACACACACAACACGCGATGGAGGAGGCGGCCGCTTTGTAAAGGCTGATGGAGAAGAACCAGAGCTGGGAGGAGGCAGAGTGCAGAGATGCTCCAGAGGGAATAAATTAAATAATTAAGAAAATAAGAAAAAAATACATTACTTAAATAAATTAAAAATAGATAAATAAATTAAATTCAGGGTTTTTATTGCAGAGGTTTTTAATCACAGCTTCCAGTAATGATCATCTTAGAATAATAACACATTTAGCTTTGTTTATTAAATTCAGTATTTTTCTACCCTCTCTCAAACTCACATGTTCACTGCTGCCCACAACAATCAATATTCAGATATATCAGGATCATATTTTTCAACATTTTTTAATTACGAATTTAATTTAAATTGGTTTTGTTTCGAATGTATTTTCAGTTTTGGTTGAAATATCTAGATTAAATCTGTAGATATAACACTTAGCTCCTATCGGGAGAAATCAAAGCAGCGTTTGAAACCTAAAATCCTGTCAGCGATAAGAGGGGAATGAGACCTGTCACACTGTAGGTTAACTGGACACCACGTTAACATCAAACACTAACTAAATAAACACTTTCAGGAGGAGGACTGTGAGTTACAAAGCATGCTAGCTTCTGTAATCTGTGCACACACACAAAGCCACGGGGATTGAACTGATGAGACTTCAGAGGATTCTCCCGGTTTCTCCTTCTCCGCTCGTCTTTTACGGCTCCGTGGAAAACTACAGACCTCTCCGACCCTCAGTCAACAAGCGCAGGAAATTCACAGAGGGTTCAGATTCACCTCCAGAACCAAGGAGACACGTCGGGGTTAAACGTGAGGAGCGAGAAGAGCATCAACACATATGTATTTTTAATGAATTTTAAATTAAGCAACACCTCCATAAATAATCTTTAAATACACAAAACAACATGTCCATCATTTTGTGGGTTCAAAGACGTAAGAAGACTTGAACACCCTGCTAAGTGCTTTTAATCCAACAACAATGCATTGGTTAGGGACTACTTTCAGCGGCGGATTAATCTACATTTGGAGCTCTGTGAGTGTCAGCTGAATAAAGCTGCACTAATGATCCACATTTTATCAACAGGTGCAATATTCAAATCTCAGGAAGCAGAATATGTGTAAATACGTTCTGAGGAGAAGCTGCGGAGATTTCTGACCTATAATCATATTCAGATTTATAAAACAGATGTGTTTCGTACAGACCTCTCTCTATATCTCACCGTATGAACATCAGGTCTGTTCGACCCCTCAAAGCTTTACATACTACGAGTCATTCACTCATTCACACTTCATTCATGCAGAGCAGCACCACTTGCATAGGGAAGCTAACACACACACACACACACACACACACACACACACAACACACACACACACACACACACACTCACACACTCACACACTCACTCACTCACTCACTCACTCACTCACTCACTCACTCACTCACCCACTCACTCACTCACTCACCCACTCACTCACTCACTCACTCACTCACTCACTCACTCACTCACTTCCCTGCGACTAGTCCCTCCCACCAGAAGCATGGAGAGACGAAGGACACCACGAGAAGCAGGGAAGCATGGAGAGACGCAAGGAAACCACGAGACGCAAGGAAGCATGGAGAGACGCAAGGAAACCACGAGACGCAAGGAAGCATGGAGAGACGCAAGGAAACCACGAGACGCAAGGAAGCATGGAGAGACGCAAGGAAACCACGAGACGCAAGGAAGCATGGAGAGACGCAAGGAAACCACAAGACGCAAGGAAGCATGGAGAGACGCAAGGAAACCACGAGACGCAAGGAAGCATGGAGAGACGCAAGGAAACCACGAGACGCAAGGAAGCATGGAGAGACGCAAGGAAACCACGAGACGCAAGGAAGATGGAGAGACGCAAGGAAACCACGAGACGCAGGGCAATGAGTTTTAAGAGCAATGGGACGTCCTTTCCTCCGGAGCGTCACGTGAAGCGACGTCCGTTTGTGATGACACCGCACAGCTGATCGTCTGACAGCAGCTCTGTCCCCGTTATTTTCACAAACACCCCCGCCTCTGTTAGTACACATTTACTGACATATACATGTGTATCATCTGTTGTAGACCCAATACATTAAATAAGAACTCATTCTCAAAAAAGATAAACGCCATTCTTAAAATGTATAAACGAACATTAGTTGGATTAATATTGATTAGAGTGCACAATAGAAATAAAATAATTGAGAGAAGAAAGAGAGATATGTTATCTATCAAAACCCAGTTAGATGAACATTCATTGGATTGCACACTGTGTCTGTTTGTGTGGATATGTAGCACATTAACATGTTAAATAGCACTTAATGACTGACTGAATGGAAATGACAATAAATGAAAATGTAAAACGAAAAAAGCGATCACGAAAATGTTTCAATAAATGAATAAAATGATTTTTGACCAGTTAGTTGTTCAGATATATCACATATTTGTAACTGAATGATGCATTCATTGAAAAGAACACAGTATGAACTGAGGAGTGAGTCCCGTGAGTTTCATGTGTTTTCTTCACTCCGCTGGGAAACTGCTCTCATGTCAAGAGCATCAGATCAGTGCATCGTCCAATCAGTGAGCGATACACAGTAAGGGGGCGGGGCGAGTGTCTGAGGATTTTACCGGAGATGGTCTGGTGGTTCCTCCATTATCGCTCCTCCATTATCGATCCTCGCTCCTCCGGCACAAATAAGGCCACTGGACGCTACTCAAGATGGCGCAGACAAATCAACTGCCGGTGAGACCGAGGAGCGCAGGAGCGAGGACCGAGGAGCGAGGAGCGAGGAGCGAGGAGCGAGGAGCGAGGAGCGAGGACCGAGAGAGCGAGGAGCGAGGAGCGAGGACTGAGGAGCGAGGAGATGAAAAATAAGAGAAGTGAGATGCAGCCCAGGGATGTAGACCCTGAAACTCATAAAGGACCTTCCCCTGCTGACCTTCACAATAAGAGTCTTTCAGACGTCGACTGAGTGTGTGCTGGGGATTTTCAGAATAAAAGTCCAGTATTGTCTGGGCATCGTAACGTCATTTTCAGAATAAAAGTCTGGTATTAAATCCTGATTCAGGTTTGTTCACAGAATGAAACCGTTTTGAATCATCTTTACTGAGTTTTATGATCTGAAATGTGAATTCAGAATAAAACGCTGATATTTAACTCAACAAAAATGCAGAATATTGTCTCCAAATACGTCTAAAAACGTCTTAAATTCACCTCGATTCAAGATGTAAGACGAGTGCAAAACTATTTGAAAATAAAACAAATAATATTACAAAACTACATCTTTTGTGTTGTCTTTCACAAATACATTTGATTTATTCTTATTGAAAAAGCAAGATCAGCAGCAGTGACGACTGCAGCCTGAAAAGCATCTAAAACATAAATTAATATTCTTCATAGTTGTTAACCATATGCTAAGGGGGATTGCCTGGGATTTTCAAAATAAGAGTCCAGCTGTTTGAGTGAAATGTTGCCCGTCTGTTTATCGCCTCGACACTCGTAACAGAGAGTCACGACTCGGCAGTACAGCGGAGCAGACGTAACCTTAATGTGTGTGAGAGTGTATCATTCATGAGAGAGAGAGAGAGTGTGTGTGTGTGGTGTGTGTGTGTGGTGTGTGTGTGGTGTGGTGTGTGGTGTGTGTGTGTGGTGTGTGTGTGTGTTGTGTGTGTGTGTGTTGTGTGGTGTGTGTGTGTGTGTGTGTACGGTTGCTTTATGAGTGTGTGGGAGTTTTCCCAGTAGCAGCAGCTCGGGGAGTGTGACAGCGAGGAAAATGAGTCGCATCGATCAGAGAAATGTCACGTTAGTGTTCCCTGGGTGTCACACACACCACACACACACACACACACACCAACACACACACACACACACACACACACACACACACACACACACACACACACACAACACACACACCACACACACACACACACACACACTTTCTGTAAATGACTAGGAGACAAAGCTACAGGAGGTACTTAACACACACTCTGCTATGAACATTTTGAGTCTAACATGGGGAGAAGTTGTGCGCGCTGTTTATCCATTAAGATGAAAGAGAATTGCAGATAAAGTATATTGCTTATTTATTTCTTGCAACAGGGTTAGAAAGTAACCAACCTGCAGGTTATGTTTCATCTCTGTTCTCTCAGCTGTCAAATTAACATAGAATGTCCTAAAAAAAACAATGTTAATACAAAGAAATCACATATAAGACTGAACAGCTGCTGGTGTTATATATATATATTATATATATATATATATATATATATAACAAGATAAAAGAATCATGTGAGTGGTTGGACCTATAACTAATAAGCTTCAACGCACCATAATGACATTTCTATGGATCCTCACTGCACCGGCCGCTAACGGCTAGCAGCTAACAGCTAACAGCTAAGAGTAGCTAACAGCTAAGAGTAGCTAATAGCCAATAGTAGTTACAGTAAGAGTAGCAACAGTTAATAGTATCAAACAGCTAAGAGTAGCTATAAGTTAATAGTATCAAACAGCTAAGAGTAGCTAATAGCTAACAGTTACAGCTAAGAGCAGCTAACAGCTAATAGTATCTAACAGCTAAGAGTAGCTAACAGCTAGAGTAGATAACAGTTAATAGTAGCTAACAGCTAAGAGTAGATAATAGTTAATAGTAGGCTATCTAACAGCTAAGAGTAGCTAACAGCTAAAAGTAGCTAACCGTTAATAGTAGCTAACAGCTAAGAGGTATAACAGCTAAGAGTAGCTAAACAGCTAAGAGTAGATAACAGCTAATAGTAGCTAACAGCTAAGAGTAGATAACAGCTAAGAGTAGATAACAGCTAAGAGTAGCTAACAGCTAAGAGTAGTAACAGCTAAGAGTAGATAACAGCTAAGAGTAGCTAGCTAATTCTTCCAGACGGAGACAAACTCTGACAGAAAAACATTCACAGAGTTTAAAACCTGCTGCACGAAGATAAAGGGTGACATTAACAACACTAACGCGTCCCATCGGAGAGCCTGAACGCCTCACAGAGACATGAGTCAGCACTTCAATGGGAGGCTGGGAACAAGACTCATACCAGTGGAAGAATAATGACTAATGTTGGAGAACAAAGATCATGATAAACGCCAATAGATCCACTGTACTGGACATCAGCAGGAGAGGACTCTTTAAAGTAGAGACACTACATACTGATATACACCTGAACATCAGCAGGAGAGGACTCTTTAAAGTAGAGACACTACATACTGATATACACCTGACATCAGCAGGAGAGGACTCTTTAAAAGTAGAGACACTACATACTGATATACACTGAACATCAGCAGGAGAGGACTCTTTAAAGTAGACACTACATACTGATATACACCTGAACATCAGCAGGAGAGGACTCTTTAAAGTGGAGACACTACATACTGATATACACCTGAACATCAGCAGGAGAGGACTCTTTAAAGTAGAGACACTACATACTGATATACACCTGAACATCAGCAGGAGAGGACTCTTTAAAGTAGAGACTCTACATACTGATATACACCGACATCAGCAGGAGAGGACTCTTAAAGTAGAGACTCTACATACTGATATACACCTGAACATCAGCAGGAGAGGACTCTTTAAAGTAGAGAACACTACATACTGATATACACCTGACATCAGCAGGAGAGGACTTTTTAAAGTAGAGACACTACATACTGATATACACCTGAACATCAGCAGGAGAGGACTCTTTAAAGTAGAGACACTACATACTGATATACACCTGAACATCAGCAAGAGAGGACTCTTTAAAGTAGAGACACTACACACTGATATACACCTGAACATCAGCAGGAGAGGACTCTTTAAAGTAGAGACACTACATACTGATATACACCTGAACATCGCAGGAGAGGACTCTTTAAAGTAGAGACACTACATACTGATATACACCTGAACATCAGCAGGAGAGGACTCTTTAAAGTAGAGACACTACACACTGATATACACCTGGACATCAGCAGGAGAGGACTCTTTAAAGTAGAGACACTACATACTGATATACACTGAACATCAGCAGGAGAGGACTCTTTAAAGTAGAGACACTACATACTGATATACACCTGAACATCAGCAGGAGAGGACTCTTTAAAGTAGAGACACTACATACTGATATACACCTGAACATCAGCAGGAGAGGACTCTTAAAGTAGAGACACTACATACTGATATACACCTGAACATCAGCAGGAGAGGACTCTTTAAAGTAGAGACACTACATACTGATATACACCTGAACATCAGCAGGAGAGGACTCTTAAAGTAGAGACACTACATACTGATATATACCTAACATCAGCAGGAGAGGACTCTTTAAGTAGAGACACTACATACTGATATACACCTGAACATCAGCAGGAGAGGACTCTTTAAAGTAGAGACACTACATACTGATATACACCTGAACATCAGCAGGAGAGGACTCTTTAAAGTAGAGACACTACATACTGATATACACCTGAACATCAGCAGGAGAGGACTCTTTAAAGTAGAGACACTACATACTGATATACACCTGAACTTCAGCAGGAGAGGACTCTTTAAAGTAGAGACACTACATACTGATATACACCTGAACATCAGCAGGAGAGGACTCTTTAAAGTAGAGACACTACATACTGATATACACCTGAACATCAGCAGGAGAGGACTCTTTAAAGTAGAGACACTACACACTGATATACACCTGGACATCAGCAGGAGAGGACTCTTTAAAGTAGAGACACTACATACTGATATACACCTGAACATCAGCAGAGAGGGACTCTTTAAAGTAGAGACACTACATACTGATATACACCTGAACATCAGCAGGTAGAGGACTCTTTAAAGTAGAGACACTACATACTGATATACACCTGAACATCAGCAGGAGAGGACTCTTTAAGTAGAGACACTACATACTGATATATACCTGAACATCAGCAGGAGAGGACTCTTTAAAGTAGAGACACTACATACTGATATACACCTGAACATCAGCAGGAGAGGACTCTTTAAAGTAGAGACACTACATACTGATATACACCTGAACATCAGCAGGAGAGGACTCTTTAAAGTAGAGACACTACATACTGATATACACCTGAACATCGCAGGAGAGGACTCTTTAAAGTAGAGACACTACATACTGATATACACCTGACTTCAGCAGGAGAGGACTCTTTAAAGTAGAGACACTACATACTGATATACACCTGAACATCAGCAGGAGAGGACTCTTTAAAGTAGAGACACTACATACTGATATATACCTGAACATCAGCAGGAGAGGACTCTTTAAAGTAGAGACACTACATACTGATATACACCTGAACATCAGCAGGAGAGGACTCTTTAAAGTAGAGACACTACATACTGATATATACCTGAACATCAGCAGGAGAGGACTCTTTAAAGTAGAGACACTACATACTGATATACACCTGAACATCAGCAGGAGAGGACTCTTTAAAGTAGAGACAACATACTGATATACACCTGAACATCAGCAGGAGAGGACTCTTTAAAGTAGAGACACTACATACTGATATAACACCTGAACATCAGCAGGAGAGGACTCTTTAAAGTAGAGACACTACATACTGATATACACCTGAACATCAGCAGGAGAGGACTCTTTAAAGTAGAGACACTACATACTGATATACACCTGAACATCAGCAGGAGAGGACTCTTTAAAGTAGAGACACTACATACTGATATACACCTGAACATCAGCAGGAGAGGACTCTTTAAAGTAGAGACACTACATACTATACACCTGAACATCAGCAGGAGAGGACTCTTTAAAGTAGAGACACTACATACTGATATACACCTGAACTTCAGCAGGAGAGGACTCTTTAAAGTAGAGACACTACATACTGATATACACCTGAACATCAGCAGGAGAGGACTCTTTAAAGTAGAGACACTACATACTGATATATACCTGAACATCAGCAGGAGAGGACTCTTTAAAGTAGAGACACTACATACTGATATACACCTGAACATCAGCAGGAGAGGACTCTTTAAAGTAGAGACACTACATACTGATATATACCTGAACATCAGCAGGAGAGGACTCTTTAAAGTAGAGACACTACATACTGATATACACCTGAACATCAGCAGGAGAGGACTCTTTAAAGTAGAGACACTACATACTGATATACACCTGAACATCAGCAGGAGAGGACTCTTTAAAGTAGAGACACTACATACTGATATACACCTGAACATCAGCAGGAGAGGACTCTTTAAAGTAGAGACACTACATACTGATATACACCTGAACTTCAGCAGGAGAGGACTCTTTTAAAGTAGAGACACTACATACTGATATACACCTGAACATCAGCAGGAGAGGACTCTTTAAAGTAGAGACACTACATACTGATATACACCTGAACATCAGCAGGAGAGGACTCTTTAAAGTAGGATTTTCTGACATCCCTGCTCAGTGTTTATATTAAACACGTCTCGTTTGGCTCAGTTTGAGATGGCGGGAGAGAGAGAGAGTGGGAGGAGATGAAAAATATCGTACCATGACTCAGAAAACTTTCAGTCACGACTCGAGACTCTCAGAGCTGTGTGTGTGTGTGTGTGTGTGTGTGTGTGGTGTGTGTGTGTGTGTGTGTGTGTGTGTGTGTGTGTGTGTGTGTGTGTGTGTGTGTGTGTGTGTGTGTGTGTGGTGTGTGTGTGTGTGTGTGTGTGTGTGTGTGTCAAGGTTATTACATGTTTTCTAACTCCATGTCTTCAGTTTGGTAACAAATTATTTAAAGAGGAAAGAAAATATGAGGTGTGTTTCTATCCACCTTTTTTTGCAAATTTGTATTACAAATGTTTATAATATATATTGCAAGAAATTTTTTATGAAAAAGATTTGGAAGATTGAGGATCTTTTATAGATTTTTGGGAAATTATTTTGTGTTTTTTAGGATTTTGTCTTTTGATAAAAAAAAATGTGAATTCAGCAAAAAGTTGTGTTTTCGTGTTTTTCAGGATTTCTTGGAATTTCTGGGATTTTTTGTGAATTTTAGGATTTGGGTTTGTGTCATAAAGTGTACATTTTGGGTCTTTTAGGTGTCTTAAGGTGTCTTGTTTCGGGTAAGTATTGTATTTAAGGGTCCATAATAAATAAACAAACATGGGTATAACAAAGACTCGTAACTAAACAGAAAGGCGGTGTGTGTGTGTTTTATGAAATGACTTTACACAGACCTGATGCTCTTCTGTCGCTGTGTGTAAAGTGTGTGTAAAGTGTGTGTAAAGTGTGTGTAAAGTGTGTGTAAAGTGTGTGTAAAGTGTGTGAAAGAGTGTGTAAAGTGTGTGTGTGTAAAGTGTGTGTAAAGTGTGTGTAAAGTGTGTGTAAAGTGTGTGTAAAGTGCGTGTAAAGTGTGTGTAAAGTGTGTGAAAGTGTGTGTGTGTAAAGTGTGTGTAAAGTGTGTGTAAAGTGTGTGGTGTAAAGTGTGTGTAAAGTGTGTGTAAAGTGTGTGTAAAGTGTGTGTGTGTAAAGTGTGTGTAAAGTGTGTGTAAAGTGTGTGTAAAGTGTGTGTAAAGTGTGTGTAAAGTGCGTGTAAAGTGTGTGTAAAGTGTGTGTAAAGTGTGTGTAAAGTGCGTGTAAAGTGTGTGTAAAGTGTGTGTAAAGTGCGTGTAAAGTGTGTGTAAAGTGTGTGTAAAGTGTGTGCGTGTAAAGTGTGTGTAAAGTGTGTGCGTGTAAAGTGTGTGTAAAGTGTGTGTAAAGTGTGTGTGTAAAGTGTGTGTAAAGTGTGTGTAAAGTGCGTGTAAAGTGTGTGTAAAGTGTGTGTAAAGTGTGTGTAAAGTGCGTGTAAGTGTGTGTAAAGTGTGTGTAAAGTGTGTGTAAAGTGTGTGTAAAGTGTGTGTAAAGTGTGTGTGTGTAAAGTGTGTGTGTGTAAAGTGTGTGTGTAAAGTGTGTGTAAAGTGTGTGTAAAGTGTGTGTAAAGTGTGTGTAAAGTGTGTGTGTGTAAATGTGTGTGTGTAAAGTGTGTGTAAAGTGGTGTAAAGTGTGTGTAAAGTGTGTGTAAAGTGCGTGTAAAGTGTGTGTAAAGTGTGTGTAAAGTGTGTGTAAAGTGTGTGTAAAGTGTGTGTAAA
>JAAOOA010001662.1:70000-103600 GCA_012861695.1 Trematomus loennbergii
TGTTCATCGATATTTCGTTTATTTAGCTATTTTTATTTTTAGTCGTTATTTAGTTTTGAGCCATTGTTTTTTTCTTTTTGGTCGTCGCTAATTAGTTTGATCCTTCATCGCTATATTATTTTTTTGATCGTCGCCATCTTGTGTTTTCCGTTGTCGCCATTTTATTTTTTTTTGATCGTCGCCATCTTGTGTTTTTCCGTTGTCGCCATTTTAGTTTTTTTGATCGTCACCATCATCTGTTTTTGAAGCTGTCGCCATTTTGGTTTTTAGTCGTCATTACTTGTTTTTCAGCGGTTGTTCCCATGTTGATCTTTTTAAAAGACGAATGAGCTTCAGGTCTCTTAACATTTCTACATTTTCAAACGTGTAGTCCTTAATTGAGTCGAGAGACCACATTTCTTCTGTTGTTTCTGTCATGAATACTTTCCAGCTCGATTATTTCTAAAACGTAGTACTTTGAATAAAGGCATCAACAAATCCCATGGTCACACGCTGTTGAATAACACTATCATAGTGTAGCTGAGGGTGATATGATGATTATAAAACAACTGCTCAGAGCCTCATTGGACCCAAACAACACGGCAACCGTTTATTTCACAATAAAAGGCCCCATGTGCTAATCTTGAATAACACCATTTTTTCAAAATATGATTGCATTTTGCAGTTGCGTAAGAGATCGAGTCGACCGTGGCCTTGTTCTTCTCCTCTGAAGAACTCAAGGTCCTGAAACAGCTATTACTGCAGCTGGAAACACGACTCCACACAAACTCAGTGACTGGACCTTCACTCAGGACGAGTTCTCTGATTTACAAATATAAAAAGTATTTAAGCAACGCTCTGAAGAAGCAGTCGATGACCGGGGTTAAAGTATCTCTTATATAACAGGAGTTAATAAAAGGTTATGAAACTATTAAAATGTTGAGTTATATTGTAAGTTGTATAATGCTGCTAATGTTGGGCTATAAAGGAACTACAGCACGGTCACATGACTTCACGTCACCACCGCTAAGCTAAAGGTGGCTAATGTTGGGCTATAAAGGAACTACAGCACGGTCACATGACTTCACGTCACCACCGCTAAGCTAAAGGTGGCTAATGTTGGGCTATAAAGGAACTACAGCACGGTCACATGACTTCACGTCACCACCGCTAAGCTAAAGGAGGCTAATGTTGGGCTATAAAGGAATACAGCACGGTCACATGACTTCACGTCACCACCGCTAAGCTAAAGGTGGCTAATGTTGGGCTATAAAGGAACTACAGCACGGTCACATGACTTCACGTCACCACTGCTAAGCTAAAGGTGGCTAATTGTTGGGCTATAAAGGAACTAAGCCACGGTCACATGACTTCACGTCACACTGCTAAGCTAAAGGTGGCTAATGTTGGGCTATAAAGGAACTACAGCACGGTCACATGACTTAACGTCACCACCGCTAAGCTAAGGTGGCTAATGTTGGGCTATAAGGAACTACAGCACGGTCACATGACTTCACGTTACCACCGCTAAGTAAAGGAGGCTAATGTTGGGCTATAAAGGAACTACAGCACGGTCACATGACTTCACGTCACCACCGCTAAGCTAAAGGTGGCTAATGTTGGGCTATAAAGGAACTACAGCACGGTCACATGACTTCACGTCACCACCGCTAAGCTAAAGGTGGCTAATGTTGGGCTATAAAGGAACTACAGCACGGTCACATGACTTCACTCACCACCGCTAAGCTAAAGGAGGCTAATGTGGCTATAAAGGAACTACAGCACGGTCACATGACTTCACGTCACCACCGCTAAGCTAAAGGTGGCTAATGTTGGGCTATAAAGGAACTACAGCACGGTCACATGACTTCACGTCACCACCGCTAAGCTAAAGGTGGCTAATGTTGGGCTATAAAGGAACTACAGCACGGTCACATGACTTCACGTCACCACCGCTAAGCTAAAGGTGGCTAATGTTGGGCTATAAAGGAACTACAGCACGGTCACATGACTTCACATCACCACCGCTAAGCTAAAGGTGGCTAATGTTGGGCTATAAAGGAACTACAGCACGGTCACATGACTTCACGTCACCACCGCTAAGCTAAAGGTGGCTAATGTTGGGCTATAAAGGAACTACAGCACGGTCACATGACTTCACGTCACCACCGCTAAGCTAAAGGTGGCTAATGTTGGGCTATAAAGGAACTACAGCACGGTCACATGACTTCACGTCACCACCGCTAAGCTAAAGGTGGCTAATGTTGGGCTATAAAGGAACTACAGCACGGTCACATGACTTCACGTCACCCACCGCTAAGCTAAAGGTGGCTAATGTTGGGTATAAAGGAACTACAGCACGGTCACATGACTTCACGTCACCACCGCTAAGCTAAAGGTGGCTAATGTTGGGCTATAAGGAACTACAGCACGGTCACATGACTTCACGTCACCACCGCTAAGCTAAAGGTGGCTAATGTTGGGCTATAAAGGAACTACAGCACGGTCACATGACTTCACGTCACCACCGCTAAGCTAAAGGTGGCTAATGTTGGGCTATAAAGGAACTACAGCACGGTCACATGACTTCACGTCACCACCGCTAAGCTAAAGGAGGCTAATGTTGGGCTATAAAGGAACTACAGCACGGTCACATGACTTCACGTCACCACCGCTAAGCTAAAGGGGCTAATGTTGGGCTATAAAGGAACTACAGCACGGTCACATGACTTCACGTCACCACCGCTAAGCTAAGGCTAATAATGTTGGGCTATAAAGGAACTACAGCACGGTCACATGACTTCACGTCACCACGCTAAGCTAAAGGAGGCTAATGTTGGGCTATAAAGGAAACTACAGAATCACATGAATTTAAAACTTGTACTGGTTATTATTAAGTTTATTGACCTAAATAACCTCATAGCCTTCGTTTAGAGACATTAGCAGTTATATACTCCAATAAATAACATAACAAGAAGCAACACGTTTAACGTTTAAAGAAAATAAAGTGTTTTGTAGACCTTTGTCCTCGACATAAAGGAACATTTGTTTTGAATTTCATTTTGTTGAAGGACAAACACACATACAGCTCTGGCGTAACCCAGTGAAATATAAAGAAATACTTAAAACCAAAATCTACTATTGTACGAAGGGAGAAAACAAACTTCTCTTTTCAAATTAAATAAATACTAAGAAGGTTAAAGCAGGTTTCCAATCCTTTCAGAGTTCACCTTTTCACCCTTAGTTTAGATATTCTCTTTATTGAGTGAACAATAACACCTCTGACATAATCCTGTTTCTCAGGAACCTTTTCTTGCTTTATTAAATCACAACTTATTGCTCGGGGGAAATATTTCAGATCAGGAAACGGGAGGATAAATAAGAAGAGGAGGATTGTGCTTTGTGCCGCAGATATAAAAACACACTTACTTCTTCCTGTAGTCGTATCTGCCGGAGGAAACCGGACTCTGAGGGAGAGAGGAAATCATCTGTTAGTATGCAGCATCATGCAGAGCAACAACACTCCATACACACACATATATCCATGTTTCTACAGAGCGAGAACACACACATATACCTGTTTCTGAGCAGCAACACACCACACACAACACACACATATCCATGTTATGAGAGACATGAGACATCTAGTAAGAAGAAAGCAAGATGTGTGTGTGGCCTTGCCGTCTGACGCTACCAACGTTGTGTGTTCGTGTCATTTTTTATGCAAAATGTCAACTCTCTGCTGGGGTACGATCGCCAAACACTGCTGGACCTTCAGTTTCCTGCCATCAAAGTCTACTCATGGTGGAGATACAACGCTGCCTCCGTTGTTATCAGGGGGACTATAGTTTGCCTGTGCCGCACGCCGGCCGGCCTGAGCCTGGGTTAAATGACACGACTCGGGCTGGCCGAAGTGCAAGTTTCATTTCAAATGTTGAGGGAGTTGGCGTCTCTATCTCTATCACTGTGGAAGAGGCAAAAAGCAAACATTTATCTGACATCTTTCTGTCAAACCGTCACAAGCCACGTGTTCTGTTTCAGACTATTGATTTGGTCTTTAACCTGTTAAGCCCCGAGCCTGTTTTTCAGGTTTCAGGCTCGAAAATGACATGCCCAAAACAAATGACTACAACTTCACTTCTAAAAGGGTTATATGAATAATTTCTTTTATCAAAGCAAGGTTACATCTGTGAGTTGGATGTAGAAGTGTCAGAATCAATATAGATGTTTCTCAGTCAGAGTAAATTCAGATGGAACGTAGTAAAAAAAGGTAAATTCTTACCTCCGCCTAAAGAAAAAACATTACTTATAGTGAAAACCACCCTTGAATGATGGGATGGTAGACTAAAAGCTTTAGGAATCCAAACTATAACATATAATAAGTACCCTGTATCAAGATTGAGGCAAAACAAGTTAATTTGACCTTTTTAGAGAGATTTAGCAAAAAAAGGTCCAGGCGGAATAAGCTTTCGGCACATTTGGGTACATCTGGTTCCATCAGTGCCATTTGACCTTTTTCAGGTACCAGACTATAAAAATGATGTATTACATTGAATTATCACCATAGGTATTCATTCCATCCCAAAGAAAAAAATTAAAAAAAAAAATTAATAAAAATTAAATAATAAAAAAAAAAACGCCGACGGGGCTTTGGGGCTTAGTGCCCCCAGAATACCGTTATGGAGACCTCTACTGCGGCCTGTGAAGACTTTCTTTACTTTTTTATTAATAAGGTAAACTCCAGCTCAAATCTCTGCTCCTGCAAACGACCCCTCGGCTCCTGCACCGTGCTCTGCTGTCTTTGACCAGTTTGAGTCTGGAGCTCTGTCTTTTGGACAGGAGATTGTCTCCAGGTTAAAGCCCTCTGGTTCTCCAAATGTCGCACCTCGACTTTTTAGAAGAGGTTTTCCCCACTGCTGGACCATCTGTGCTGACAGCAGTCTGCTCTCAGGGAAGGTCCCTGCAAACCTGAAGCATGCAGTAGTGCAACCTCGTATTAAAAGACCCAGTCTGGACCCCACAGTTCGGGCACATTTTAGGCCCATTTCCAAAATGCCTTTATGTCAAAAATCCTGGAGAAGATTGTCTACAGTCAAATCATGTTTTTTCTGGAAGAGAACAATATACTGGAGGTTTTCCAATCCGGTTGCACAGCACTGAAACAGCGCTTTTAAGAGTTTTTAATGACATCCTTGTATCTACTGACTCTGGGACTGCGCTGTGCTTCTACTTATTGATCTAACTGCTGCTTTAGATAAAGTCGACCATGACATCCTGATCTCTCGCTTGGAGCAGTGGGTGGGCATTGAGGGGAAAGCCCTGGAATGGTTCAGGTCATATCTGAAGGACAGAACTTTCTCTGTCAGCCTTGGTGACTCCGAGTCATCCTCTGCTCCACTCCTGTATGGGGTCCCACAGGGCTCAGTATTAGGCCCCCTGCTATTCTCCCTATTTGCTCCCTCTTGGGTCCATATTTAGAAAGCACGGCATCGCATTGCACTGCTATGCTGATGATAGCCAGATGTATGTCCCACTAACAAAGAAGGAGGGTTACTCAATTAGCCCACTGCTAAAGTGTCTCGAGGACCTAAAGGCCTGGGTGGCGTGCAACTTCCTAAAACTAAATGAAGGAAAACAGAAGTAATGGTTTTTGTAGCACCACTTCTGTAGACCCGGGTTCCTGGCTCAGTACACCAAGCCCACCATTACGAACCTTGGCATTAAAATGGACCGTGAACTAAAACTTGAGTCAGATTAAATCTGTGGTAAAAACAAGCTTTTCTCACCTGAGGCAGCTCGCCAGAGTGAAACCAGACAGCAGTTTGAGACAGTAATCCACGCCTTTGTCACACTCGGCTGGATACTGTAACTCTCTCTACATGGGGTCAGTGGGTCCTCCCTCGCTCGTCTGCAGTGGGTGCAAAATGCAGCAGCAAGGCTTTTAACTGGCACACGGAAATATGACCACATTTCCCCCATTTTGGCTTCGCTCCACTGGCTGCCAATACATCATAGGATTCATTTCAAAATCCTTTTATTTACTTTTAAATCCCTAAATGGCATGACCCCCCATCTCTTTCTGAGCTGCTCCACCCTTACACGCCCAACCGCCCTCTCAGGTCAGCTGATCCTCCTGAATGTGCAGAACCAGGTCAGAGCTCAGAGGGGGCCGCTGCTTCTCTGTAGCAGCTCCCACACTGTGGAACGATCTGCCCCTGCACATCAGACAGGTCCCCACACTGTGGAGCGATCTGCCCTGCACATCAGACAGGCTCCCACACTGTGGAACGATCTGCCCCTGCACATCAGACAGGTCCCACACTGTGGAACGATCTGCCCCTGCACATCAGACAGGTCCCCACACTGTGGAGATCTGCCCCTGCACATCAGACAGGTCCCCACACTGTGGAACGACTGCCCCTGCACATCAGACAGGTCCCACACTGTGGAGCATCTGCCCCTGCACATCAGACAGGTCCCCACACTGTGGAACGATCTGCCCCTGCACATCAGACAGGTCCCCACACTGTGGAACGATCTGCCCCTGCACATCAGACAGGTCCCCACACTGTGGAACGATCTGCCCCTGCACATCAGACAGGTCCCACACTGTGGAGCGACTGCCCCTGCACATCAGACAGGTCCCCACACTGTGGAACGACCTGCCCCTGCACATCAGACAGGTCTCCCACTGTGGAACGATCTGCCCCTGCACATCAGACAGGTCCCCACACTGTGGAACGATCTGCCCCTGCACATCAGACAGGTCTCCACACTGTGGAACGATCTGCCCCTGCACATCAGACAGGTCTCCACACTGTGGAACCATCTGCCCCTGCACATCAGACAGTCTCCACACTGTGGAACCATCTGCCCCTGCACATCAGACAGGTCTCCACACTGTGGAACCATCTGCCCCTGCACATCAGACAGGTCCCACACTGTGGAACCATCTGCCCCTGCACATCAGACAGGTCCCCACACTGTGGAACCATCTGCCCCTGCACATCAGACAGGCCTCTCACACTGTGGAACGATCTGCCCCTGCACATCAGACAGGTCCCACACTGTGGAACCATCTGCCCCTGCACATCAGACAGGTCCCCACACTGTGGAACGATCTGCCCCTGCACATCAGACAGGTCCTCCACACTGTGGAACGATCTGCCCCTGCACATCAGACAGGTCCCCACACTGTGGAACCATCTGCCCCTGCATATCAGACAGGCCTCCACACTGTGGAACGATCTGCCCCTGCACATCAGACAGGTCCCACACTGTGGAACCATCTGCCCCTGCACATCAGACAGGTCCCCACACTGTGGAACGATCTGCCCCTGCACATCAGACAGGTCCCCACACTGTGGAACGATCTGCCCCTGCACATCAGACAGGTCTCCACACTGTGGAACGATCTGCCCCTGCACATCAGACAGGTCCCCACACTGTGGAACGATCTGCCCCTGCACATCAGACAGGTCCCCACACTGTGGAACGACTGCCCCTGCACATCAGACAGGTCCCCACACTGTGGAACCATCTGCCCCTGCACATCAGACAGGTCTCCACACTGTGGAACGACCTGCCCCTGCACATCAGACAGGTCCCCACACTGTGGAACGACCTGCCCCTGCACATCAGACAGGTCCCCACACTGTGGAACGACCTGCCCCTGCACATCAGACAGGTCCCCACACTGTGGAACGACTGCCCCTGCACATCAGACAGGTCCCACACTGTGGAACGACCTGCCCCTGCACATCAGACAGGTCCCCACACTGTGGAACGATCTGCCCCTGCACATCAGACAGGTCCCCACACTGTGGAACGACCTGCCCCTGCACATCAGACAGGTCCCCCACACTGCCTGCTTTTAAATCACTTCTTAAAACCCACCTCTTCTCCTCAGCGTATTAACATCTTTTAGAGCGTTGCTTTTATTGCTTTTTAAATTGTCTATTGTTTTCACCTGTACTTGTTTCATGGTGTGAGCTGAGCTGAGCTGAGCTGAGCTGAGCTGAGCTGAGCTGTGTTACTTTTTGTATGTTTTGATTTGTTTGTTTGCCTGCACAGCACTTTGGTCTGGAGGTTTAAAGTGCTCTATAATAAAGCTGTATTGTATTATGTTTCTGCAGAGCAACTCAGATATAACAATGTTTCTGCAGAGCGAGAACACACATTCTATCAAAAGGTGCAATCAGAAAATAAAGCAATCAGATTGAACTTGAAAACCCTTTTGGTTCAGTGTTCTTGCTTTTTTATATATTTATAATTGAGTAGTTATTGATTTAAAGTTTGATTTTACAAACTGAATTATTTTTCTAAATATTTGTCACCCTGTGTCAGAAGTTTATCTTGGATTTTGCCAACATTGTTGACAGAGAGTCGTTTATTTTGTATTTTTCCATCTATTTGTTTGTCTTTCTCCGTCGAGAAACACTTTGGAAATACAGTAAGTGTTGTTAGATTTTAATTGCTATCTTCTGGATGTTGGTGTCATAACACTCTTTTTGGATGTGATTCCTAATCAAAATGAATGTCAACCCAAGACAAAAGTCACAGTCAGACTGAGTGTTGTGAGTGGGAGGAAACCTGCAGGCTGAAGAACATCGGATGCGTTTTAACCTGGAAACTAAAGTCTGATAAAAACTGGAGGAAACGCAGCGAGGGGAAAAAACACGAGCGCCGCTTCAACGTCTCCGAGGATTCCTCCGCCTGAAGCATCTCTACATCTCATCTAAAGTCTGAGCAGTGTCCTTCACATGCTGATATCCAAGAGAGGGAGTTACACAGTCACAAGATGGAGGAATAGAAAGCAGTATTCAATGTTTACTTCAGATTAGCTCCACGTCAGAAATGAGCATGCTTGTCATATGTCTATCTCCATAGAGGCTGAATCATCATGTTAATCACATAGCTATCATATGCCTCAAACAGTCCTGATGCTCTTCTAGGTAATCATACATCCTGTCATGTTCACAGCTACAGGTGGGATACCTTTGTTATCATGTTACTCTCATGTTTGGAAGAGGACATTCAGGATTTTCCCAACAATGTCCCTCACAGCTACGATGCCTCAAAAATATGTATTTTTCTCAAAAATATGTATTTTTCACAAAATTCTGACTTTTTCTCAAAATCCTGACTTTTTCCCCAAAATATGAAAAAGACTTTTTCTCAAAATATCAAAATATGACTTTTTCTCAAAAATATGTATTTTTTTCAAAAATATGTATTTTTCTCAAAATTCAGACTTTTTCTTAGAATTCAGACTTTTTCTTAGAATTCAGACTTTTTCTGAACACTTTAAAATGTTAATAATCCCTGGTCTCCGGCTTGAGCTTCAATCTCAGGATCCATGTATTTGTGATCCTCTCAAGAATGGAAGGAGTCAAAACAAAAAAGATCATTTGTTGGTATTTGGTATCTGACTTTTTCACAAATTCTGACTTTTTCTCAAAATCTCAAATCCTGACTTTTTTCCCAAATATGAAAATATGACTTTTTCTAAAAAAAATATGACTTTCCAAAAATATGACTTTTTCTCAAAAATATCAAAATATGACTTTTCTAAAACATATAAAAAATATGACTTTTTCTCAAAAATATCAAAAATATGACTTTTTCTCAAAAATATGACTTTTTCTCAAAATATCAAAATATGACTTTTTCTCAAAAATATCAAAAATATGACTTTTTCTCAAAAATATGACTTTCTCAAAATATGACTTTTTCTCAAAATATGTATTTTTCTCAAATTCAGACTTTTTCTGAACACTTTAAAAGTTAATAATCACTGATCCCCGGCTTGAGCTTCAGTCTCAGGATCCATGTATCTGTGATCCTCTCCAGAATGGAAGTAGTCATCACATACAGAGCATCAACTAGTTCCTGAACAGTGTCCCTTCACATGCTGATATCCAAGAGAGGGAGTTACACAGTCACAAGATGGAGGAATAGAAAGCAGTATTCAATGTTTACTTCAGATTAGCTCCACGTCAGAATGAGCATGCTTGTCATATGTCTATCTCCATAGAGGCTGAATCATCATGTTCATCACATAGCTATCATATGCCTAAAACAGTCCTGATGCTCTTCTAGGTAATCATACATCCTGTCATGTTCACAGCTACAGTTGGGATACCTTTCATGTTGCTCTCACATTGGAAGAGGACGCTCAGTGTTTCCCCAGCATTAACAACAGATGAATGTTTATGGAGGCCCTCAGGTGTTTTAGCAGTCTTATGGCTTGTGGGAACATCGTGTCCTCTTACTCTCGCCTCTCACACAGCTCAGGAAATTAAATGTTTTGCAGGATACTAATCAGTGCAGATGTCTCTAAAATGCTTATCCTGCGGCCCTGTGCTGCAGTTTGGGAGCTTTTTAGAGGCGATGCTTCCCCCCCCCCCCCCCCCCCCCCCCCCCGCTGACCCTGAGATGATATGATCTGTCAGATTCTGGGCAGAAGCAGTTCTCAGCGGGTCTCTAACGGCCAGCAGAAACACACAACACTGACTAAAACTCCATCAAGCCGACAACAGGAGAAGAGGAGAGACGCTTCATTTCACTTCCTTTAAAGCCTTCACAATAAAAGTCTGCTGTGATGTGCAACGTCACTGATAACACCTTTAATAAATACAACTTTTCACAATAAGAGTCCTGCTGTTGATGTGCAAAGTCACTGATAACACCTTTAATAAATACACTTTTCAAATAAGAGTCTGCTGTGATGTGCAACGTCACTGATAACACCTTTAATAAATACACTTTTCACAATAAGAGTCTGCTGTGATGTGCAACGTCACTGATAACACCTTTAATAAATACACTTTTCACAATAAGAGTCTGCTGTGATGTGCAAAGTCACTGATAACACCTTTAATAAATACACTTTTCACAATGAGTCTGCTGTGATGTGCAAAGTCCACTGATAACACCTTTAATAAATACACTTTTCACAATAAAAGTCTGCTGTGATGTGCAAAGTCACTGATAACACCTTTAATAAATACACTTTTCACAATAAGAGTCTGCTGTGATGTGCAAAGTCACTGATAACACCTTTAATAAATACACTTTTCACAATAAGAGTCTGCTGTGATGTGCAAAGTCACTGATAACACCTTTAATAATACACTTTTCACAATAAGAGTCTGCTGTGATGTGCAACGTCACTGATAACACCTTTAATAAATACACTTTTCACAATAAAGTCTGCTGTGATGTGCAAAGTCACTGATAACACCTTTAATAAATACACTTTTCACAATAAGAGTCTGCTGTGATGTGCAAAGTCACTGATAACACCTTTAATAAATACACTTTTCACAATAAGAGTCTGCTGTGATGTGCAACGTCACTGATAACACCTTTAATAAATACACTTTTCACAATAAGAGTCTGCTGTGATGTGCAAAGTTACTGATAACACCTTTAATAAATACACTTTTCACAATAAGAGTCTGCTGTGATGTGCAACGTCACTGATAACACCTTTAATAAATACACTTTTCACAATTAATTATTTTTAAAAATCATATTTATTGATAACACATGGGAGTAGTAAGAACACAAAATTAGGTTTTTATTTCTTGAGTTTCTTTTGCAGCTTTTTTACTCAATATATTAAAATATATATTTTTATTTTACACATTTCTTGATTTGGTCCCAGAACATTTCTGGGTTTATTCTCACAATGTCACTTTTAATCTCAGAGAGAAATCAATTCACTTGTTGTCAATTACTTTTTCTTGTAAATTCAAGACTTTTCTGTAATTTGAAGACTTTTGTTTTTCAAAATGTACGTTTTATTTTTTGTAAATTTCAAATTTTTACCTTAAAGGGGACCTATCATGCAAAATGCACTTTTGATGTCTTTATACATCACCATGTGTAACTCACGCAGCATCAGGAAATAAAACCCTCTCTCTTTTCCTCCGTACCCAAATCTCTAAAAACGGGGGAACAACGGAGCTGATCCAGATTTGCGCCGATATGACGTAATATCTGAAATGTGGACCCACGGCCCTATCAGAAACGTTGCTATCAGAAACAATGCCCGACTGTTTTGGACGTAATATGGTCGGTGTTTACATTAGCATGGCTAACACTCAGAGCTAACCTGTACTGGAGAGCATGTGTGTGAAGAAGCAGGAAATAAAAAGGAACTCACCTTGTGGTATAACCGGCAAGAGAGAAAGCCTTTGAGCTCCATACTGTTTCAGAGACAATCCTTGATAATCCATGATATGGTGCATCACGCAGCATTTAGTTTAGACAGTAGCTGCCGGGTCCCTCATGAGCTCCATACTGTTTCAGAGATAACCCTTGATCTAATAATCCTTGCGTTTCATCACCACAGCATTTTAGACAGTAGCTGCCAGGTCCCGCATGAGCCGGCGTAAGCTCCCCCTCTATTTTTCTCAGGTCTCATTCTCAAGAGAGACCTGTTTATACCCAGAATCAGCCCTTTAGAAACAGGAAGTGAAATAGAGGGATATGAGGCATGGCTAGAATGGGTGATCTGTTTGGTTGGAGCAAAACACTACATAGACATGTTTTTTATATATTTTGATATATCTGAGACCTATGCTGTTGCCTAAAAATAGCATGATAGGTGACCTTTAAAACTTAAAGTGGATATCATGCTATATGTAAATGATATTGTAGGGCCATACCTATATAAGGTATATTTATACGTTTCTGTTTTCAAAATACCAAACAGATCATGCATTTTAGCCATGCCTCATTTCGCTCTATGTGCTGTTTGCTGTCTACGGGTCTGATTCTGCTGACCACGCCCCCCTGCAGGAGAGGGGAGACGTGCTCTGATCAGCTGCTGGGCTGTCAGAAGAGGGGAGAAAAAGAGATCTCCGTCCTCCGTGTTTTATTATATAGAGTCGTTATTCATTTGTTTTAAAGCTCAATAAATAACAAAGAAGACCTTTGACGGCACTTTTCTCATTTTGTCCGGAAGATTTAAACTTTAACGGACATCTTGACCGGCGAAACAAACTGAAACTGAAACTCTGCCGCACGGTCCCCTCGTTCCTTGGAAGAGGCGGAGAGGGGGTGTTTGTCATCTGCTGGTGGACTAACCGGAGAGAGTTACAGTGCTTGCCTCGACGGGGAGGGATTGCATTGAATTAAAGCAGCAGGAGCAAACGCTTGCCTCGGGGAGGGAGAAAGAAAGCCACAGCGGAGAATAAACAGAAGGGTAACCATGGTAACTATGGGCGGGAAGTCTTCTTCGCTGCTTTTGTGGCAGACGACAGCGCCACTTACAGGCCTGGCATATGTACTACAGCGTCTCCAGCGCTTTCGAACGGCAATGGCCGTGGCTGTCTCCTCCTGATTGGTGGAGTTGGCCCAATAGCCGTAGCGCCACCGTCCTGACGTCAGGACAGTGTTCAAATCTGGATCAGTTTTTATCAGATCCGTTGCAGCCCCTTTTTAGAGATTTGGGTATGGAGGAAAATAGAGAGGGTTGTGTTTTCTGACACTTGGTGAGTTCCCTGAACACGGGGACACATATTCATGTAGAAAAGACGTACACAAGTGCATTTGCATGATAGGTCCCTTTAAGTATAAGACCTTTTTTCTTGTAATTTGATCATTTGATCAAGTCTCTCTCTCTCTCTCTCTCTCTCTCTCTCTCTCTCTCTCTCTCTCTCTCTCTCTCTCTCTCTCTCTCTCTCTCTCTCTCTCTCTCTCTCTCTCTCTCTCTCTCTCTCTCTCTCTCTCTCTCTCTCTCTCTCTCTCTCTCTCTCTCTCTCTCTCTCTCTCTCTCTCTCTCTCTCTCTCACACACACACACACACACACACACACACACACACACACACACACACACACCACACACACACACCACACACACACACACACACACACACACACACACACACACACACTGCTTGCTGTGTTTGTGATTAGTCTTATTAAGATGGCAGCAGGTTATGGAGCTAATATTTCAGGTGGAGGAGTTTAATGTTCAGAAACACTCACTGCTGATGTAATGAGCCCCGGGGGAGTGTGTGTGTGTGTGTGTGTGTGTGTGTGTGTGTGTGTGTGTGTGTGTGTGTGTGTGTGTGTGTGTGTGTGTGTGTGTGTGTGTGTGTGTGTGTGTGAACAGCAGCCTCTCTGTGTGCAGCTTGTATGTTCTTCACCTCGTCTAAAGCACCATTCATTATAATCACCATTTAATAACACAAATATAATTAAAGCTAGCAGAGGAATGTCATAAAGTGCTTTTACTCATATTTAAGGGCTTTCCTGACATTATACTACTTTTCTTATTTAAGGTATTTCCATTTTCCTCTGCTAGACTTCTCCACAACACACAGACGATGGAGCTTTAGTTAAATAGTATAGGTCTACCAAAGTGTTTATTGAAGTATTTGATCTTGTATCTGTGCATTTCTCCTGACTCACAGGACAGTTTGATTAAGTATAACTCAGAGCACTATCCTGCAAAAACAAATCCTCAAAAAAAGGAAAATATTGTGTTATATAAGTTGTTTAAAGGTCTCATGTCACGGCCATTTCTCCTGATCATAGTTCCATTGTTGAGGTCTGCTAGAATACATTGTTCAATGTTCCAAACTCACATTGGTTCCTCAGCATCTCTGTATAGTCTGTGTATTCACTCTCTGTCCTACACGGCTTGTTGGAAGCCCACTGTGCTCTGATTGGTCAGGACGTTGAGAGGCTCGTTGCTGCGAGGAGCGGACAGGTTACCGGGTCGGCGATACAGCGAGAACAAGCTAAACTCATCCTGAGCACACAAACACTCACAGTCGAAGTAAAAACAATAAGTGTGTCTTGATATTGAGAAAGAAAAAAGGTTTCTAACGCTGTGAGAATGGGTCTGCAGAGAGCATTTCTCCACCATCCCAACTCGTCTATTACCAGCGTTCAGGGAGCTCTATGCAAGTCAATAGGACTCCCTGTTAGTTAGCCAAGGGATCCTGGTGTGTGAGGGGCTCCACTGATTGGTCCATTTGGGCCAATCCGGTCATTTGTTGTTGATCTGGGTGTTCACACGTCACTGAACCCAGGAAGCAAACAATGGAAACAGAGAGATGTCCAACGAGGCGTTCAGGGGCAGCATAGACAGGTCTTTCTGTGTTAGAGTTTTACTCTCTACAGATTAGGGCTGTGCAATTAATCGTATTTTAATCGCAATTACGATTTTGGCCTGCCACAATTACGAAAACAACATAATCGAAAAAAAACGATTATTTTTGCTTTGCTTGGTTGCTAGGCAACATATTTGATCTAATTAATTTGGTCTCATTTATTTGTATTTATCATGTTTATATATGTTTAGTAGCTTGTTGGAGTGCGCTCCAAAATATTTGTTGATCTTGTTATTGGTATTTATTATTTTGATTATTTAATTTATTTATTTTATTTATTTGTGTATTGGTTTTTCAGTTGAATTATACGTTCAGGGTAATCAACAGTTAAAAAGATACTGTTCAAATTATTATTTGTATTTGTTTTAAAGTTCAATAAATGGATGTTTTTCAAAGTCAATGAATAATCGTATTTAATAATCATCAATTATTGACCAAAATAATCGCACAGCCCTACTGCAGGGTGCACTTTGAGGGGTTAGGACTCTGCAGACCGTTCACATGCAGAAGCTTCATAACACAAGGGGACGGGTGATAACTGGGAAAGCATGACATGGGACCTTTAAGATGAAATAAAAAACGTAATAATATTAAATATTACAAATAAATAAGTTCATTTTTGAGAATATATTAAAGATTATTACAGAAGTCCAGATTAAATACTAAAACAAAGACAGTTGGATGAGGACACCAGGTTTCTGAGCTCACTTCAGTACGAGGTGCAGAGTCATCACACGTAATGGAGATGAACCCTAACATCAGCTGCTCAGATGAAGAGCATCACATTAAGAGAAACTCTCATGCATACCAGACCATACCCTCAGACCCTCTCAGATTTGAAGAAGGATTATTTATTCGACTTTCCCCCAAGTTTCATTAAAGTCAGTCGTTTCTCTGACAGTGAACTCTGTGAAGCTCTAGAGTGAAGATATAAAGAATACATCTGAGAGACAATATGAAATAAAACTGATTTATAAACTGGTCTGTGAACATTATGGAGACACACACACACACACACACACACACACACACACACACACACACCACACACACACACACACACACACACACACACACACACACACACACACACACACACACCACACACACACACACACACACACACACACACACACACACACACACACACACACAACACCACGGGGTGAGTTGTGAATTATAGGAAGTATAATTGAACATTATATTCAGTACATGTGATGCCAGTACTCCTACACGTTGTGTAATGTGTGGTGCGTTCAGGCTCTGTAATGCGTGGTGCGTTCAGGCTCTGTAATGCGTGGTGCGTTCAGGCTCTGTAATGCGTGGTGCGTTCAGGCTCTGTAATGCGTGGTGCGTTCAGGCTCTGTAATGCGTGGTGCGTTCAGGCTCTGTAATGCGTGGTGCGTTCAGGCTCTGCTGCAGGAAACTTTCCACAAAGCAGGAACTAGGAGTTTTTTTTCCGATGCCAGCAGGTAGAGGAGGGGATTTTCCACAAAGAGAGAGACGAGGGAGATGTTTGTGTCTCCAAGCTGCCTGAACATCTATTATTTACAGAGACAGAGAGCAGCTGTACACACACACACACACACACACACACACACACACACACACACACACACACACACACAGAGACACACACACACACACACACACACACACACACACACACACACACACACACACACACTCTCTCACACACACACACACACCACACACACACACACACACACACCACACACACACACACACACACACACACACACACACTCTCTCACACACACACACACACACACACACACACACACTCACACACACACACACACACACACACACACACACACACCACACACACACACACTCACACACACACACACACACACACACACACACACACACACACACACACACACACACACACACACACACTCACACACACACACACACACACTTAGTTAAGTGATAAAACAGAAAATACCTGAAAAACTTATATTTGAGAGATGAATGAAATATAGGTCTTTCTCATCTTTACTGCAGTTTTAGAATCTGTGGTAGAAACACCAGACGGAGAAACAAACTCAAGTTTATCCATAACTAGTCATTTAAAGGGTAAATACTGAAACCCTTAATGTGAGCGTACTCTACAAACGTGAACGTCCTGACAGGAAGCAGTGACAGAGCTCAGGCAGATGAAGTGAGACAGACTCGACCTTCAAACACTCAAATCATAAATCTGTCACTTCCTCCTGAATCAGAGCTTTAAACAGAGTGTACTCATCGCAGCCTGAGCAGGACTCGACATATCACACATCGCTAGCTCTCTGCCAGAGATATTAATAAAGATTGCTCTAAAAAACCACGTATTCTCTGCATGCTAATGAGCCATGTGCTGCTGGGCGAAAGGGCGTTCAGGGTAATGTGCAGTCACACCTGAAACTACCTGTTGTTTTCTGGGTAAACTACATGTTTACAACGCGTATATCCTGAGGACAAACTAGACTGTTTTCTTAAAAATAGCTAAAAAGCGAAGTGTTTTTTTTACAAACAAATAGATTCTTTCCAGAGGGGACAGGTATTGGAAAAATGGGCCTTGGAAAAACTACTGTTTTGAAAGATAAGCTAAAAAGTGAACTGTTATTTACATGCCCCATGCCCCGCCCCCGCCCCGCGTTAGACACAAGTCTAACGCCGAGCCTCTGAATTAGCTAGTCTAACGCACTTAGCACATAACTCACGGTAGAAATATGTGATACTTCATCGAATCTGCACAAACTAGATATCATATGAAGTCTGAGATTCCACAGATTCCAGTGGTATAAGTCTCATCACTGATCGACCAGAACTCACGGCAGCGAAGGCGAAACCAGACAACACACGACTTAGCTTTACGGGGCCAAAACGGCAAATACGTCTTACCTTCGCTGTGTTCTGATCAAGAGTTGTGTTCAATGGCATTAAAACGCATATAAACGCTGCTGAACGTTAATCCAAAGGTTAATCCAATGTGTCTGTGTCACTTGAAATGATTACTGATAATCCATCATAACATTTATGTCAATAAGAGCAGTTTTCATATTAGCTGCTACGAGAGTGCATGACAGCATCGGTTTTGGGCATTCTGGCTACGCATCACTCGTTCACCAATCGGTAATGGTTAGATGGATTTTAGGAACTTCCCTCGATTCTATTGGCTCTAACGGTTAAAAAGAGGTGTCAACCATCAAAATCGACCGAGGGGGGCCAGAGATATGGAAAATGCACCCAAATGACCCCAGAAGTGGTTTATTTTTGCTAAACCTCTCTAAAAAAGTCAAATGTCACATCAATCTTGATACAGGGTACTTATTATATGTTATAGTTTGGATTCCAAAGCTTTTAGTCTACTAACCCATCATCCAAGGGTAGTTTTCACTATAAGTAAAAAATAATTTTTGGACGGACACTATAATTTACAGTTTTTTAATATGTTCAATCTGAATTCACTGATGAAGGCAATAGCTGCACAATAACTGCCACTGATGCACGGCCATGTAGTATTTATATTCTCTTCAATATTTATATTCATAGAAATGAGACATACTCATTTTTTTGTAAATTAGTATTTTTTATTAATAGTTTTATATTTGCCATTCTTCATATTTTACCTCCTCTGTTTCATTTAATATAAAAAATAACAAATACATTTAGAGACATGGGAACATTTTAATCTCAGAAATCTGACTTGAGATTTTTATTTCAGAATTTGTCTTTTTTTTAACTTTACTTTAAATTTTGACTTTTTTCTAAGAATTAGAATTTTCTTTCAAAATGTTGACTTACTTGTTGGAACTTATGTAGTTCTTTATAGCCCAACGTTAGCCTCCTTTAGCTTAGCGGAGGTGACGTGAAGTCATGTGACCGTGCTGTAGTTCCTTTATAGCCCAACATTAGCCACCTTTAGCTTAGCGGTGGTGATGTGAAGTCATGTGACCGTGCTGTAGTTCCTTTATAGCCCAACATTAGCCACCTTTAACTTAGCGGTGGTGACGTGAAGTCATGTGACCGTGCTGTAGTTCCTTTATAGCCCAACATTAGCACCTTTAGCTTAGCGGTGGTGACGTGAAGTCATGTGACCGTGCTGTAGTTCCTTTATAGCCCAACATTAGCCACCTTTAGCTTAGCGGTGGTAACGTGAAGTCATGTGACCGTGCTGTAGTTCCTTTATAGCCCAACATTAGCCACCTTTAGCTTAGCGGTGGTGACGTGAAGTCATGTGACCGTGCTGTAGTTCCTTTATAGCCCAACATTAGCCACCTTTAGCTTAGCGGTGGTGACGTGAAGTCATGTGACCGTGCTGTAGTTCCTTTATAGCCCAACATTAGCCTCATTTAGCTTAGCGGTGGTGACGTGAAGTCATGTGACCGTGCTGTAGTTCCTTATAGCCCAACATTAGCCACCTTTAGCTTAGCGGTGGTGACGTGAAGTCATGTGACCGTGCTGTAGTTCCTTTATAGCCCAACATTAGCCACCTTTAGCTTAGCGGGGTGACGTGAGGTCATGTGACCGTGCTGTAGTTCCTTTATAGCCCAACATTAGCCACCTTTAGCTTAGCGGTGGTGACGTGAAGTCATGTGACCGTGCTGTAGTTCCTTTATAGCCCAACATTAGCCGCCTTTAGCTTAGCGGTGTGTGACGTGAAGTCATGGACCGTGCTGTAGTTCCTTTATAGCCCAACATTAGCCTCCTTTAGCTTAGCGGTGGTGACGTGAAGTCATGTGACCGTGCTGTAGTTCCTTTATAGCCCAACATTAGCCACCTTTAGCTTAGCGGTGGTGACGTGAAGTCATGTGACCGTGCTGTAGTTCCTTTATAGCCCAAGATTAGCCACCTTTAGCTTAGCGGTGGTGACGTGAAGTCATGTGACCGTGCTGTAGTCCTTTATAGCCCAACATTAGCCTCCTTTAGCTTAGCGGTGTGACGTGAAGTCATGTGACCGTGCTGTAGTCCTTTATAGCCCAACATTAGCCGCCTTTAGCTAGCGGTGGTGACGTGAAGTCATGTGACCGTGCTGTACATCCTTTATAGCCCAACATTAGCCACCTTTAGCTTAGCGGTGGTGACGTGAAGTCATGTGACCGTGCTGTAGTTCCTTTATAGCCCAACATTAGCCACCTTTAGCTTAGCGGTGTGACGTGAAGTCATGTGACCGTGCTGTAGTTCCTTTATAGCCCAACATTAGCCTCCTTTAGCTTAGCGGTGGTGACGTGAAGTCATGTGACCGTGCTGTAGTTCCTTTATAGCCCAACATTAGCCGCCTTTAGCTTAGCGGTGGTGACGTGAAGTCATGTGACCGTGCTGTAGTTCCTTTATAGCCCAACATTAGCCACCTTTAGCTTAGCGGTGGTGACGTGAAGTCATGTGACCGTGCTGTAGTTCCTTTATAGCCCACATTAGCCTCATTTAGCTTAGCGGTGGTGACGTGAAGTCATGTGACCGTGCTGTAGTTCCTTTATAGCCAACATTAGCCTCCTTTAGCTTAGCGGTGGTGACGTGAAGTCATGTGACCGTGCTGTAGTTCCTTTGTAGCCCAACATTAGCCTCCTTTAGCTTAGCGGTGGTGACGTGAAGTCATGTGACCGTACTGTAGTTCCTTTATAGCCCAACATTAGCCTCCTTTAGCTTAGCGGTGGTGACGTGAAGTCATGGACCGTACTGTAGTTCCTTTATAGCCCAACATTAGCCTCCTTTAGCTTAGCGGTGGTGACGTGAAGTCATGTGACCGTGCTGTAGTTCCTTTATAGCCCAACATTAGCCTCCTTTAGCTTAGCGTGGTGACGTGAAGTCATGTGACCGTACTGTAGTTCCTTTATAGCCCAACATTAGCCTCCTTTAGCTTAGCGGTGGTGACGTGAAGTCATGTGACTCCGTACTGTAGTTCCTTTATAGCCCAACATTAGCCTCCTTTAGCTTAGCGGGTGGTGACGTGAAGTCATGTGACCGTACTGTAGTTCCTTTATAGCCCAACATTAGCCTCCTTTAGCTTAGCGGTGGTGACGTGAAGTCAGTTAAAGCCTAAATTAGCTTCTTAATTCAGTGGTGTTAATATGTGGAGATTATCTGCTGAACTAAACGTGTAAGAATCATAAAAATTGAGACTATTTCTGCAATAATCCAAAATGGAGGAGTCCCATTGACGAGGAGATGCTGCCTTCAGGGACCAACACAGAGGGTGTTCTCAATGTCGAGTAAAGCTGCTTCAGAGCCACTATTTCAAGCATGCTACGTCATCGAGTGCCTCCGAAGTACTGTTTCCAATCTCCAGTATACTTGGAAATCTACCAAGCCCGGCGTACTCCGTTTGGAGAAATATCGAGGCTGCACATGAGTAGACTCCGCGGTCTTAAAATCCCCACAATGCTTTGCGCACGGACCAATTTCCCCAAATCTGTGGCGGAGATGTAAGGCGGGGCTATCATATGACGCACACCTGCACACTTGCTAGCGTCTTCACTCTTTGTTTTCCAAATGCCAGGAAGTATTCTTGACTCGCTTCTGAAGCAAGATGCTCGGCAGACATGTGCACCAAGCAAGCGTACTCCACCACATTGAGAAACACCCAAAAACACCTCCCTGCATTACTATGGAGTATTGATTTCTAAAAAAAAAACAGCATTCTAACAGATCTGATAAGTGTTTTAAGATAAGATAAGATACGATAAGAAGGACTTTATTGATCACATTTAAGGAAATGTTTGCTAGACACTACAGTCTATCAAACTGTAATGATTGTAATGTATTACTTCATGCATTTGACTGAACAGACGGTACGTGGTCTGTCCTGCTTTGCTTTCTGTTATTGTGTTCATTTCTGTCTGTAAGACGTTGCTGTTGTCGGGACCCCCTTGAAAACCAGAGGGTGCATCTCAAGGGGTTTTCCTAATCAATACATTTCTATATATTATATATACATGTATTAATTGAGCAAGGAATGGATTATTAAATATTAGATTGAATATACATGTGAAATGTACAGTGGGAGTTTAAATCAAGTGAAATATCTCCCCTCACTGTGTGCCTGTCTCTCTCCAGGTGAGTCAGTCTCAGGTGAGGCTGCTGACTCACCTGAGACTGACTCACCTGAGACCTCTGTATTATGGATGATTCATTCCTAAAACAATCCACATCTGATAAAGAGTTGTAAATAGCCTCCTCACCTGTATGCCTCGATGCTTCTGCCTCTCCAGGTGAGTCAGTCTCAGGTGAGGCTGCAGTCGTTCCTCTTCACACAGGGAGGAAGAGGAGGGGGGGCTCCTCACCCCCCTGCTGGGCGAGGGATCAGGTGACCAGAAGTCTCTCTGCACCGAACCTGAGGGAGAAACCAGACACACACCTGTTACTGGACACCTACACACACCTTTACACACACACACACACACACACACACACACACACACACACACACACACACACACACACACACACACACACACACACACACACACACACAACACACACACACACACACACACAACACACACCACACACACCCTCTGAATGACTGGAAACATGAGACCAACAGAAGGAACTTCAGAAACATTTAAATTTGACTTTGAAATGTTGACGTTTTAAAAGCCCTCGACCCGCGATGCGTTCACTGACTCGCGATGCGTTCACTGACTCGCGATGCGTTCACTGACTCGCTTTCTCTCTTCCATATTTCACACTTTCTAACCTCCATCTTCACCTGACTGACAGGAGGGTTTAGCACTTTATTATTTATAACTCAAAACAGAATCATGCAAGAGAAAAACCTCAAAGAGAAATGGAAAGTATTTAAAACTGATGATTTAAATTTAAACATTTAAATAAATCATGATTTCTAAAACTGTACTAAAACATGTTATATGTTAGAGAACATTAGAGAAATAATTTGTATATCAGTAAAAATATATGATTGATAATCACATGTTATGTATTTCTATTTTTTTGTAAAGGTGTGTGTGTGTGTGTGTGTGTGTGTGTGTGTGTGTGTGTGTGTGTGTGTGTGTGTGTGTGTGTGTGTGTGTGTGTGTGTGTGTGTGTGTGTGTGTGTGTGTGTGTCAGGTGTCAGGCTGCCCATCATTAAAGCTGCATGAGGAGGTTCAGAGAGATGAGACAGAGGACGCATCGTGTGTGTGTTCAGACTGAAAGGGACTTTTAATTTTTGAAGGATCTGAATCACCTCACGCCAAAAAGCTCCACTTTCTTATTCCTAAAACCCCGTTTATTTGTGGATAAAAGACCTAAACACTTGTTTGAGATATAAATACTCATGTACTTGTGGAACAGTGATTGGTTATGAGTTCAGAGAGGTCTGAAGTCTGCAGACGTGACGCTGAGTGAAGATAAAAGATATGAAAAGCAGTGATTTACGTGGTCTCTGAAAAGCCTCTCAGACTGAATATCAGTGAAGGACATGTCAGATAAAAGCATTATCATTACTGTGTGTGTGTGGTGTGTGTGTGTGTGTGTGTGTGTGTGTGTGTGTGTGTGTGGTGTGTGTGTGTGTGTGTGTTTAGTGTCACTTCCTGTCCTAATAACAGCCTTTCAGTCTGCAGGGAAGAACATCAGGCTTGTATTGTGTTACATCAGAATCTCCTCACGTCCATCCTGACCTCCGTGTGACTGACAGCTACCGCTTCATAAAGAGAGAGCGCTGCGTGTGACAGCAGAGACAAGCACTGAAGTGGTGTGTGTGTGTGGTGTGTGTGTGTGTGTGTGTGTGGTGTGTGTGTGTGTACACTGAATTTTCTAAAGCTTCCTGCAAGTGCACAGGAAAAATGTAACAATGTCTGCAGAGCTGAAAGGCAAATATCTACTACTATTATTATTAAAGCGTCCCTCTACTTAGTCTGTCACTTGGTAGATGAAATAAATTAATGCATAATTCTATATATTATATTATATATAAATAAATGTCTCTATTAGGAAATCACGAGGTGTACTCTGGAGTCATGGCTCCCCCTGGTGGAGGAGAGACAGAATAACATCCAGACTGACCATCAATGAATGCATGGAGATGTAAGGAGAGTTTCATCACCTTGTAGAGCAGGGGTACTCAAACTGTTTTATTAAAGGTCCACCTGTGAATTTCATACAAGGTCACTGGTCCGGATCAATGCCAGTAAAGCCCCCCCCCATACTTGCCAACCCTCCCGATTTTCGCGGGAGTCTCCCGATTTCATTGCCCTCTCCCGGGGTCATATTTCTCCCGCATTTCTCCGATTTCTGACTAAATCAGATTGACTCAGGACTGTTTCCACTCGGACTTTAATACAGCTACACCATTGTTTGGTTTCCATGGTAGCGCGTCTCTTTAGTAGCGCGCGCAACTGAAAGTCTGAGAGGGTGGGGAAAATAGTCACAGAAAACAGAACAAGAATCGACAACTCTACCCTCTGCTCACTCCTGTCCTTCACATATGCTCCATAAAGGATGGTGCTACAGGCCGCAAGGCAGTGCCCTTACAACAACAATAAGCATGTTAATGTTAATCTAATACAGCTCCCCCCCCCACCGCGGTGGTTTTGAAATGCTCCCGATTTCTGAGGTCTCAGGTTGGCAAGTATGATGGGGCCCCCTTGAGGGGGTTTCCCGACATGTCGTTGCAGTAAATTAAAGGGTGTTTCATGTTGTCGTTGCTGTGGACCTTCTTAATCTACCTTCTTTGGGGGCCCCTTCTGGTCCGAGCACTTGCCTGCCTCGCCTGTCGGCAAACGGCGTATACACACACACATTCAAAACATACATACGTGGCTTGAACTAGTGGGAGAAATGGCACTGTTTGTCTGAAGCCAACGCCTTGAACCTCGGCAAACAAGCCATTAGAAGCTTTAGAAAGTCAAGGTAAACTAGCGGTTAACTTGCGGTCTGCAATGCGTGTCACGCTCGCGCACACAAGTACATATATATGCACGTTCATTCTCACAACGCGTCAGACACAAGAAAATATACATTAATTTACATCAGAATCAGAAAGTTTTAATTGTTTTATTTTGTATAATTTTTATTTTTGTATAATGGACACAGAGTTCGGTCCGGATTGATTTGCAGTTCGGTCCGGAGTTGAGAAGCCCTGGTGCACTGGTGGAGTTTTAGACTGTCTCCTTGAGGATTGATTCGACTCTCTTTTGCATATTTCTTGGTCATTTCATGTCTGTTTTTAATTATGATTATTTAGTTATTAGTTATTTTGTGTCTTCTTCTGGTTATGGTGGGTCTTTCTTTGCCTCTTTGGTTACACCGGGTCTTGTTGTTTGTTGTAGTGAGTCTCTTTTCTGGTTAGTTAGCATCTTTCTACCGGCCATCTTGTGTCTCTTTGTTGGTGAATCAAACAGATATCACGATGTAATCAAATGAACTTGTCAAATGTAGTTATTGCTGGAAAGCTCACACATCCATCTTGTGTTTTTCCCCCCTGATCTACAGGACCCTTCCCCCCTGAACATCAGATTGAGATCTGAAGACAGGAAGCTCGTTATCATTCTCCTGCCGGGTGGAGCTAACAACAGGAAGTGAAGCCCCGAGAAATAAACAGGAAGTCAGAGAAGAAGAAGAGTCCTCCATGAGGGACAGCATTTGATTATGTATTGGTATGAACTCCACTGAGCTCAAAGCAGGACACACCTGTGGAGTGTGTGTGTGTGTGTGTGTGTGTGTGTGTGTGTGTGGTGTGTGTGTGTGTGTGTGTGTGTGTGTGGTGTGTGTGTGTGTGTGTGTGTGTGTGTGTGTGTGTGTGTGTGTTGTGTTGTGTGTGTGTGGTGTGTTGTGTGTGTGTTACCTGTAGAGGTCCAGTGTAACCCTCCAGGATTGGCAGCGATCCGGCGTCTCTTCCTGACCCCTCTGTGCGGGGTGGAGGAGAGGAGGGGGGAGAGGAGCATCCCCCCCCAGAGAAGAGGTGAGGAGGGGGGGTCAACATCTGATGATCTGAGGGAGAGGAGAGGACACTCAGATATCACACACATCTTTTGTATAAAGCACCAAACGAATGTATTTGTGATTTTTTTCTGGAAAATCTGAAATTATTAGGTTTTTGGTTTTTATAATAAAAGAACATATTTCAAAAAAACATCCTTAAATGTGTTTTTATTTCTAAATCAATTAGAAATATAGTAAAAATATAGAAAATAGTTTTTCTGTTTGCATGGAGAGGAAACTCACAGGAAACACAGAAATGTATAAAGCTACAAACATTTATCAAAAACTCAAAATTACTACAAGAAAAACGGATTATAAAATCATTCATTTGGGATTTTAAAACAAATTGTTTCTTTACAAACCAGAAACTATTTTATAAAATGTCGCATTGATTATTTTCTGGTAAAATGTAATTTAAATCTAAAATTCTGAGATTCTTTGTTTTTATAATATGAGACAATATTTCAATAAAAGATCATTAAATGTGTTTTTATTTCTAAATGACCCACTCTAATATCAGAGATGAACATAAACATTGAACCAGTCCGGGCCTCCACTAGTACCCATTTTTTAATGTTGGCCCACTGTGTATTTGAGTTTGTGTATTTCGCTCTAAAGGGATAAAACACAGTTCAGTTTCAGTCGCCGAGAGGCTAAGCTTGGCTATAAACTGTGACGCGTTTTCAAAGAGAAAGTCCAAACTGAAGCAAGATAGTTTTAGGATATTTAATAAACAAAATCATAACATAGTAACTATGGCTCACCCTCTGTCATCCGCACTCGACATCAAACAGGTGACTTATATAACCCTAACCCTAACCCGTCAAACAAGTGACTTATATAACCCTAACCCATCAAACAGGTGACTTATATAACCCTAACCCATCAACCAGGTGACTTATATAACCCTAACCCATCAACCAGGTGACTTATATAACCCTAACCCATCAACCAGGTGACTTTATAACCCTAACCCATCAAACAGGTGACTTATATAACCCTAACCCATCAACCAGGTGACTTATATAACCCTAACCCATCAACCAGGTGACTTATATAACCCTAACCCATCAACCAGGTGACTTATATAACCCTAACCCATCAACCAGGTGACTTATATAACCCTAACCCTAACCCATCAAACAGGTGACTTATATAACCCTAACCCATCAAACAGGTGACTTATATAACCCTAACCCATCAAACAGGTGACTTATATAACCCTAACCCGTCAAACAGGTGACTTATATAACCCTAACCCATCAACCAGGTGACTTATATAACCCTAACCCATCAACCAGGTGACTTATATAACCCTAACCCTAACCCATCAAACAGGTGACTTATATAACCCTAACCCATCAAACAGGTGACTTATATAACCCTAACCCATCAACCAGGTGACTTATAACCCTAACCCGTCAAACAGGTGACTTATATAACCCTAACCCGTCAAACAGGTGACTTATATAACCCTAACCCATCAACCAGGTGACTTATATAACCCTAACCCATCAAACAGGTGACTTATATAACCCTAACCCATCAAACAGGTGACTTATATAACCCTAACCCATCAAACAGGTGACTATATAACCCTAACCCGTCAAACAGGTGACTTATATAACCCTAACCCGTCAAACAAGTGACTTATATAACCCTAACCCATCAAACAGGTGACTTATATAACCCTAACCCATCAACCAAGTGACTTATATAACCCTAACCCATCAAACAGGTGACTTATATAACCCTAACCCATCAAACAGGTGACTTATATAACCTAACCCATCAACCAAGTGACTTATATAACCCTAACCCATCAACCAAGTGACTTATATAACCCTAACCCATCAACAGGTGACTTATATAACCCTAACCCATCAAACAGGTGACTTATATAACCCTAACCCATCAAACAGGTGACTTATATAACCCTAACCCATCAACAAGTGACTTATATAACCCTAACCCATCAAACAGGTGACTTATATAACCCTAACCCATCAAACAGGTGACTTATATAACCCTAACCCATCAAACAGGTGACTTATATAACCCTAACCCATCAAACAGGTGACTTATATAACCCTAACCCTAACCCATCAAACAGGTGACTTATATAACCCTAACCCGTCAAACAGGTGACTTATATAACCCTAACCCGTCAAACAGGTGACTTATATAACCCTAACCCGTCAAACAGGTGACTTATATAACCCTAACCCTAACCCATCAAACAGGTGACTATATAACCCTAACCCATCAAACAGGTGACTTATATAACCCTAACCCATCAAACAGGTGACTTATATAACCCTAACCCATCAAACAGGTGACTTATATAACCCTAACCCTAACCCATCAAACAGGTGACTTATATAACCCTAACCCGTCAAACAGGTGACTTATATAACCCTAACCCGTCAAACAGGTGACTTATATAACCCTAACCCTAACCCATCAAACAGGTGACTTATATAACCCTAACCCATCAACAGGTGACTTATATAACCCTAACCCATCAAACAGGTGACTTATATAACCCTAACCCTAACCCATCAAACAGGTGACTTATATAACCCTAACCCGTCAAACAGGTGACTTATATAACCCTAACCCGTCAAACAGGTGACTTATATAACCCTAACCCTAACCCATCAAACAGGTGACTTATATAACCCTAACCCGTCAAACAGGTGACTTATAACCCTAACCCGTTGAAGCGGCCTTGGGTCCCTTGGAAGGCGCTATACAAACTGAATATATTATTATTATCATGAAAGTATCTCACCTTGGGGGCATCTCTCCAGGATCGCTGCAGGTGGAGCGTTGGGAGGCGGGGGAGGAAGAGGAAGAGGAGGAGGAGGCGGGCTGGGATGCATGTGATGAAGAGGAGTTGTGTGAGGATGAAGAGGAGGAGCAGGTGGAGTCCAGGTTTCGAGGCAGCAGCAGAGAGGACGGCATGCAGAGCCACGTCTCCAGGTCGGAGAACTTAGAGCAGCTCAGCATCTCCAGGACGCTGAAGAGCAGAAACACAGACCACTAGTGTGTGTGGAGGTCACTCATCATCAGGTGTGTGTGTGGAGGTCATTCATTATCAGGTGTGTGTGTGGAGGTCATTCATCATCAGGTGTGTGTGTGGAGGTCATTCATCATCAGGTGTGTGTGTGTGGAGGTCATTCATCATCAGGTGTGTGTGTGTGGAGGTCATTCAGCATCAGGTGTGTGTGTGGAGGTCATTCATCATCAGGTGTGTGTGTGTGGAGGTCATTCATCATCAGGTGTGTGTGTGTGGAGGTCATTCAGCATCAGGTGTGTGTGGAGGTCACTCATCATCAGGTGTGTGTGTGTGGAGGTCATTCATCATCAGGTGTGTGTGGAGGTCATTCATCATCAGGTGTGTGTGGAGGTCATTCATCATCAGGTGTGTGTGTGGAGAGGTCACTCATCATCAGGTGTGTGTGGAGAGGTCACTCATCATCAGGTGTGTGTGTGTGGAGGTCATTCATTATCAGGTGTGTGTGTGGAGGTCACTCATCATCAGGTGTGTGTGTGTGGAGGTCATTCATCATCAGGTGTGTGTGTGTGGAGGTCACTCATCATCAGGTGTGTGTGTGGAGAGGTCATTCATCATCAGGTGTGTGTGTGGAGGTCATTCATCATCAGGTGTGTGTGTGTGGAGGTCACTCATCATCAGGTGTGTGTGTGGAGGTCATTCATCATCAGGTGTGTGTGTGTGTGGAGGTCACTCATCATCAGGTGTGTGTGTGTAGAGGTCATTCATCATCAGGTGTGTGTGTGGAGAGGTCATTCATCATCAGGTGTGTGTGTGGAGAGGTCATTCATCATCAGGTGTGTGGTGTGGAGAGGTCATTCATCATCAGGTGTGTGTGGTGGAGGTCACTCATCATCAGGTGTGTGTGTGGAGAGGTCATTCATCATCAGGTGTGTGTGTGTGGAGGTCATTCATCATCAGGTGTGTGTGTGGAGAGGTCATTCATCATCAGGTGTGTGTGTGGAGGTCACTCATTATCAGTGTGTGTGTGGAGGTCATTCATTATCAGGTGTGTGTGTGTGGAGGTCACTCATCATCAGGTGTGTGTGTGTGGAGGTCACTCATCATCAGGTGTGTGTGTGGAGGTCATTCATCATCAGGTGTGTGTGTGGAGGTCACTCATCATCAGGTGTGTGTGTGTGTGGAGGTCACTCATCATCAGGTGTGTGTGTGGAGAGGTCATTCATCATCAGGTGTGTGTGTGGAGAGGTCATTCATCATCAGGTGTGTGTGTGGAGGTCACTCATCATCAGGTGTGTGTGTGGAGGTCACTCATCATCAGGTGTGTGTGTGTGGAGGTCATTCATCATCAGGTGTGTGTGTGGAGGTCACTCATCATCAGGTGTGTGTGTGGAGGTCACTCATCATCAGGTGTGTGTGTGTGGAGGTCATTCATCATCAGGTGTGTGTGTGGAGAGGTCATTCATCATCAGGTGTGTGTGTGGAGGTCACTCATCATCAGGTGTGTGTGTGGAGGTCATTCATCATCAGGTGTGTGTGTGGAGAGGTCACTCATCATCAGGTGTGTGTGTGGAGGTCATTCATCATCAGGTGTGTGTGTGGAGGTCATTCATCATCAGGTGTGTGTGTGGAGGTCATTCATCATCAGGTGTGTGTGTAGAGGTCATTCATCATCAGGTGTGTGTGGAGGTCATTCATCATCAGGTGTGTGTGTAGAGGTCATTCATCATCAGGTGTGTGTGTGGAGAGGTCATTCATCATCAGGTGTGTGTGGAGAGGTCATTCATCATCAGGTGTGTGTGTGGAGGTCATTCATTGGACGTTAAAGCTTTCTAATCAAAAGCTGCACTGATCTCTGACTCTTAGAGGGAGGCTGTTTGAGGAGAAGGAGCTTCAATAGGAAAACTTCCATCACTTTTAGCTCCAAGTCCTGACCTTTAACACCTGAGGGAGTTCCCCGGGGTCAGAGGTCATAACACCTGAGGGAGTTCCCCGGGGTCAGAGGTCATAACACCTTCAGAGGATTTTTTCAAAACGTAGTGATAATGTGTGATAGAAGAATAGAAGAATATATCTGTATTCTCATCATAGAGGTCGTAGAGGCAGAGGCCGTAGAGGCAGAGGTCGTAGAGGGAGAGGTCATAGAGGCAGAGGTCGTAGAGGCAGAGGCCGTAGAGGCAGAGGTCGTAGAGGCAGAGGTCGTAGAGGCAGACAGAGGTCGTAGAGGTCGTAGAGGCAGAGGTCGTAGAGGCAGAGGTCGTAGAGGCAGAGGCCGTAGAGGCAGAGGTCGTAGAGGCAGAGGTCGTAGAGGCAGAGGTCGTAGAGGCAGAGGTCGTAGAGGCAGACAGAGGTCGTAGAGGCAGAGGTCGTAGAGGCAGAGGTCGTAGAGGCAGAGGTCGTAGAGGCAGAGGTCGTAGAGGCAGACAGAGGTCGTAGAGGCAGAGGTCGTAGAGGCAGAGGTCGTAGAGGCAGAGGTCGTAGAGGCAGACAGAGGTCGTAGAGGCAGAGGTCGTAGAGGCAGAGGTCGTAGAGGCAGAGGTCGTAGAGGCAGAGGTCGTAGCGATGACAGTGCAACGAGATACAATGAAATGTCAATGTGCATATTCACACATACAGTCTAAACACGTTGTCTGTAGTGTATTTCTAACTGTGTGTTCATAGAGGGTTAAAGTAACCAAAGGATGGAAGTACAATAGCCATGAATGTTTCTAAGTAGTAGTGGTTGCAGTCTTTGAGGGGCGGAGGTGTGTTTATGAATGTTCACATCATAAATATGACTGTTTACCTCTCCTCTCCCACTCCTGGGATGTCATCTTTCTCGTCTTCGTTCTGGAAGACGCAGGAAGTCCTGGAGCCTCGCGATGACAACAGAACACAGGAGTTATCAGAGTCCAGAGACATCTTCAGCCATATCTGGATCAGAGAGAGGGGGGAGGCAGTGGAGGACAAATACTTTGTGACTGTACTTAAGTACATGTTTCTGGTATCAGTACTTTACTCCACTACTACTTTCTGACCACTTTTTACTTTGACTTCTTACATGTTGAACACAAATACCTGTACTTTCTACTTCTTACATGTTGAACACAAATACCTGTACTTTCTACTTCTTACATGTTGAACCCAAATACCTGTACTTTCTACTTCTTACATGTTGAACACAAATACCTGTACTTTCTACTTCTCACATGTTGAACACAAATACCTGTACTTTCTACTTCTTACATGTTGAACCCAAATACCTGTACTTTCTACTTCTTACATGTTGAACACAAATACCTGTACTTTCTACTTCTCACATGTTGAACACAAATACCTGTACTTTCTACTTCTTACATGTTGAACCCAAATACCTGTACTTTCTACTTCTTACATGTTGAACACAAATACCTGTACTTTCTACTTCTTACATGTTGAACACAAATACCTGTACTTTCTACTTCTTACATGTTGAACACAAACCTGTACTTTCTACTTCTTACATGTTGAACACAAATACCTGTACTTTCTACTTCTTACATGTTGAACACAAATACCTGTACTTTCTACTTCTTACATGTTGAACCCAAATACCTGTACTTTCTACTTCTTACATGTTGAACCCAAATACCTGTACTTTCTACTTCTTACATGTTGAACCCAAATACCTGTACTTTCTACTTCTTACATGTTGAACCCAAATACCTGTACTTTCTACTTCTTACATGTTGAACCCAAATACCTGTACTTTCTACTTCTTACATGTTGAACCCAAATACCTGTACTTCTACTTCTTACATGTTGAACACAAATACCTGTACTTTCTACTTCTCACATGTTGAACCCAAATACCTGTACTTTCTACTTCTTACATGTTGAACACAAATACCTGTACTTTCTACTTCTTACATGTTGAACACAAATACCTGTACTTTCTACTTCTTACATGTGAACACAAATACCTGTACTTTCTACTTCTCACATGTTGAACCCAAATACCTGTACTTTCTACTTCTTACATGTTGAACTCAAATACCTGTACTTTCTACTTCTTACATGTTGAACCCAAATACCTGTACTTTCTACTTCTTACATGTTGAACCAAATACCTGTACTTTCTACTTCTTACATGTTGAACTCAAATACCTGTACTTTCTACTTCTTACATGTTGAACCCAAATACCTGTACTTTCTACTTCTCACATGTTGAACACAAATACCTGTACTTTCTACTTCTCACATGTTGAACACAAATACCTGTACTTTCTACTTCTTACATGTTGAACACAAATACCTGTACTTTCTACTTCTTACATGTTGAACACAAATACCTGTACTTTCTACTTCTTACATGTTGAACACAAATACCTGTACTTTCTACTTCTTACATGTTGAACCCAAATACCTGTACTTTCTACTTCTTACATGTTGAACCCAAATACCTGTACTTTCTACTTCTTACATTTTGAACACAAATACCTGTACTTTCTACTTCTTACATGTTGAACACAAATACCTGTACTTTCTACTTCTACATGTTAACACAAATACCTGT
>JAAOOA010001663.1:0-105551 GCA_012861695.1 Trematomus loennbergii
CCTTTTACTCAAGTACAAGTTCTGAGTACTTCTACTTTTACTCAAGTTCAAGATCTAAGTATTTTTGATGTAATATTTATTATTTTGCAGACCATTGACATGCACACAAACCTCCAGAACACACTACAGGAAAGGGGAAACCCCAAAAGCATAACAGTGCCTCTTTAATACTTCTTCCACTACTTGCACTCAGTCAGTCAGACAGTTCAATGTCAGAGAGTTCTTTTTGTGCTCTCGTTTTTTAAAGGTCAAAGTCAGTAAGGCATCTATCAACAGACTTTAACCTGTTAGACCCCAAGCTGTTTTTCAGGTCTCAGGCTCGAAAATGACATTCCCAGAACAAATGACCATATCTTCCCTTCTAAAAGGGAAAATTAATAATCTTTTTTCTCAAAGTAATGATAAACCTGTGAGTTGGATGTAAGAAGTCAGAATCAATAGAGATGTTTTTTATTTTAAAGAAAATTCAGATTTTACATAGTAAAAAACTGTAAATTATAGTGTCCGTCCAAACATTCTTTTTTACTTATAGTGAAAACCCTTGGATGATGGTAAGGTAGACTAAAAGCAGTGTTTCCCACAGATCTGAAATATACTTGGGGGGGTGGTGGTAGCGGGGGTGGTGTAGCGGGGGGTGGGGGGGGGGGGTTGAGGTAACGTGTGCAACAACATTAACCTTTCTGTTGGTCGCTTGTTAGCAGACCCTTCACGCGATGGCAGAGTGAACAGGTACAGGCAGGGCCCATAGTGAAAGCCCTATAGTTTAAATCTACTACCCACAAATAAACATATGGACATGGATTACTATTTAAAAAAAAATGTAAATGTATTTAGGAACATGTGATTTTAAGTGGGGGTAGACCTCAAATCCTCTGGGGGGTCCGGGGGCATGCTCCCCCGGTAAGATTTTAATTTTGGAGTAAATGCATCTGGTGCATTTTGAGAGGAAAAAAAGAGACTAGATTTATGGGAACACCCATATGAAACAGAACTGTATACATTTCAATAATCATGAAATCATGGCCATAACCAATAACATACCATTTCCAATATAAAAACAATGAAACTTGTTATTTATTTATTTTTGTTTCATTTCTAGTTGTGAGTGTGTCTGTGCTCCTGAACCAGCCTCTCCTGTCTCCCTCCTCTCCTCCCTTCTCCTCTTTGAGGCAGCAGCAAAGACTAGTTTTAGCTCTCAACAAGTTTTAAAAGTGTATCTTACCTTTTTTCCCCTAGTTAACTTTAAAAAAAATGTTTTTAATTCATGCATATGTTACTAATCACTCCCCCCTCAAATGGAAATATGTGTTTACATAAATGGTGACCAAACCGTTTGAGACCACTGAGAACTTAGACTAAGTTATTATCTAAACACTCAGAGAGTCCTTTACCTCACCTGAGCTGAGGTTATCCCGAGCTTGAATGACACACAGAGACCAATCAAGGGCTCTGATTTATGATCTGTATGACAGTGGCCATGTCGGCAGGCCACATCATGTAGACAGCCAGTCACCCTGTGTGAGGCAGGCCACTTAACAGGCCAGGCCATCGGGAAGCCTCCTGAATCTTCAGTCGTCTCTTCTGGATCATCTGCTGAGTTTCAGCCTCTGTCTTCCCCAGCTCAGCCTTCTTTCCTTCATATCCTTCTTTCAGAGGAACAACATCATGTGTCTTTGGTCTGAATAGGTGCAGAGCATGCAGACACACACCTGGTCGGTCTTACAAACAGCTCCAGCAGTTTATCGTGCTTCACACACATCCTGCTTCCAGGTTCTCCTCAGGGTCGATCAGCTGATGTTTCTTCAGGCCTGGCCTTGTCAGGTGAGGCTCCAGGTGAGTCTCACAGTAGGACTCCAGACACACCAGGCAGGACTTCAGGGCCTTCAGTCTGGTTCCAGTGCAGCGTCACAGGAACTTCTCCTGGTTTGACAACGTGTTGCTCTGAGCTGCTGCTGCTGGCTTTCAACTGAGCAGCCATCTCAGAGATGAAAGTGTTGACCCGCAGCTCAGTGAATTGTCCGACCGGCCCACTTCGGTACCGGCCCACCTGGAAAACTCCCGGTATTCCCAATGGCCAGTCCGCCCCTGCTAGGACTACAGTAGCCTGGACAGGTGAGGAACATAAGAATTTACGTATTTTCGGGTAATTTGAATTATCAAAATATGAAAAAAAGTCTAATTCTGAGAAAAAGTGAAATTGTGAGAAAAAAGTCAAAATCTGCAAAAAGTTTGAATTCTGAGAAAAAAGTTTAAAATATGAGAAAATAATCCAATTAAGAGGAAAAGTGAAAATTATGAAAAAAAGTCAAATTCTGTGAAAAAGTTAATAAACTAGAGTACATTAGAACATACTCATCAGTATTTATGTGTTTTTATGCGTCTCATCAAGGTGAACCATATGTGATCAGATTCTGAAACATTAACAATGTGTACAATGTACTTCCCCAGTTGAATACATTTATTACATTTAGTGAGAGTGATCTTTCTGTAGAAAATCAAATGGTTGTTCTACTCAGTGTGATTGACAGGAGAGATGATCAGAGGGGCAGAGTTTTTACCACCTAATTAGACTGGGACTAAAGAGTGGGTAGAGTTTCTCTTTGAAGCAGCAGCCAGTGAAGGAGTCGATCAGAGCTGCAGCATCAACATCATAAAAGGAGACCAGACCCTCCTCATAATCCACAAACACCCCACCTTCTAGGCTGAGACTTCAGAGAGAGACGGACTGCAGGACCAGCAAGAGCTCTGTACTCATTTCATTCCTCAACACTATCTCCAGTAACCTTTCTGAGGAGACGTTGTGATGAGTCCCTTCCTGTTGATCGACTCTGTGGACCACTCCTAAGATCCCACCCAGTCTTCCCTTTAACCTGAACCTCATAATAAAATCTTCCTGAAGAGAAACTCTGCTTTGCTAAACACAAGGACACTTATCAAATCTCTCTGGATTGTTTGGAGATTCTTCTTCACATCACTGTCTTTCACTTGTTTTCCATCATCAGACAGGATGAGCCATGGATGTGCTGTATCAGGATCAAGAGTCACCTCCACCTCATACTGCTGGACCCTCTTCAGCTCCACCTCAAGCAGCTTCTTCATCTGTTTACTGAGCGTCTCCTCCAGCTGAGTCACAGCTCTCCTCACAGTCCCCTCATATGAAGGACGGACCCTGACTTCTGTCCAGTTCTTGGTGGGTGGAGCAGCGTTCAGGGACGTGAAGCTTTGGAGGAGGTGGAGCTGGTCTTCAGAGCGTGACAGCTGCTCCACCTCAGAGCTTCTCTTCTTCAGCTCTTCTTCTTAAAAAATGTTGAATAGTCCAACCCATCTCTTTTTATTCTTTTTCTTAATAAAGCAGCTAAATGAAGTTATTACAGCGACGGAATGAATAAACAGTTGGCAAATAATAATGATAGATAATATTTAAATGCATAACATTGATAAGAGTGAAAGCAGGATTAAAATAGGTCCCAAGCTCTCAAAGAAATGCAAAATATACAATTTACCTACACTGCCTTATGGGCCTTTTTCTCATTTACACAATAAATATGTCTTCATAATATTGAGATAGATCAGATTTGTTTTGGTGACTGAACCGACTCGTTTAGGAGCATTTGAGTCTCAATGGTTTCTAAATGTTTAATATATATACAAGCTAATAATAATGAAGCCTCTGTGCTCTTAATGTTTCCAGGTATGCCTTCACGGGAACAATATGCCCACCATGGTGCCGATCCCCAACGCCAACGTAGAGTTCGGCACGGCCAATCAGATGAGCAGGAACGACATCAGCAGACTGAACACGCTGTACAATGTTGAAAGGTAAGAAAGCACACGCTGGGTTCCCTTCATTCATCTGTTTTCAGGGCAAAGGAAAGTGTGTTTGTCGCCTTTAACGTGTTTCTTCTGTTCCAACAGGTGGTGAAGAAACCCTGAGGACATGGGGCCATTTACACATCAAACCTGCTCTTTATAGCACAGTCTGAGAAAGTGTGTTGATAATAAATCTTCAAACATGTTCAATGAAGTGTATTTTGTAGTTTGTGCACTTGTTATCACTTTTGTACTTCAGAAAATGATCCTGATTTTAAATTCTACTACCTAAGATTGACGAAAGATGTGAAGAAGAGGTGAAAGATGTGTAAAAGCTGCAGAATCTCTTATATAACTCAAACTCGTATTAATTTAAGTGTCTGTGTTTCAAATGTCAGCATCAAAACAAACGTAACTTACCAAAAGCACAATTGGTGCATAAAGGTATATATTATGTAATTGGAAAAGCATCATCAATAATTTGTTGATTTTGTATTTAAAGGTCCCCTATTATACTGTTTTTCATCAATATATTATAGGTCTCAGATATATACAGAACCTGTCTCTGATTGGCTGAAACACCAAACAGATCATTGCAGCATCCCATAATCTCCTCCGTTTCAGCCCTGTTTCAAAAGTGCTGATTCTCTGTCTGTTACTTTAGATGAAAATAAGGAGCCCCTCCCCACGCCCCTCTGAGAGAGATTTGGTGAAAAAGAACACTGGTGCTCTAGGAGGAGATTCAGGTGATAAGGTGGGGGGGGGGGGGGTTACCTTGGTTGCTGATTGGCTAATGGTTACACAAGCCAAAACATCGTGATGACATAAAGTGGCCAAAATCTGATCAGCTCATTTTCAGACAGGTTTTTATATAAATGGATCAGGACAAAAGAGAGAGAATCTTTGTTCCTGAAACTTTCAGAGTCTCTTTCCACAGAGGGGACACATGTTGATGTAGAAGAGACATGAAGAAGGGGACACATGTTGATGTAGAGAGACATGAAGAAGAGGGGACACATGTTGATGTAGAGAGACATGAAGAAGAGGGGACACATGTTGATGTAGAGAGACATGAAGAAGAGGGGACACATGTTGATGTAGAAGAGACATGAAGAAGAGGGGACACATGTTGATGTAGAAGAGACATGAAGAAGAGGGGACACATGTTGATGTAGAAGAGACATGAACAAGTGGGTTTTGCATAATAGGTCCCCTTTAAGTAATTGTTAAGTAACTGAAGCTGCCAAAATAATTGTGGTCGAGTCAAAAGTATATATATTTGGAGTTGTACAGAAGATGATTAGTGCCACAACTGAAATATTTTGTTGAGATCTGACCAAAAGTGATTTCTTTCGTTTTTTAAAGAATCACACTTTTGGTCAGATTTCAATTTCCCCAAATAAATTCAGACATACAGATGGAGCGTCTTATTTTGGACAGTTTAAAACGCGAGGGTCGTGATTGGTTCGTGCACGGTCCGTGATGGCCGGCCGGCCCCCAGTCTGACTTGATACCGCCCCCGTGATAAATAAATGTAATTATTGTGAAGCCAGCTGCAATGGATCATTGATCCACCAGGGGGTGCAGTGGGGTTCCACACTGGAGTCATGTGTGGAGTCTTGTACAGTACGTCTGGTACTAATGTATAGCGGATCTTTTAAGATCCATATGTCACGGATAGGATCATAATCTGTGCTAAATAAGACATGTAATCATTTACAAAACATCACCATGTTGTTATTTAACAAAATAATGTTGTTTAGTCGAAAAAAACGAACGAGCCGGCTCTCCTGATTTTTAATCATAATTTAATCATCATCATTGTTTATGTTCGCCGAATTGACATGAAATCACTGACAAATATGAATATTCTGTATTCAACTTCATTGAAACGATCAGGATGGGTGTTATTTTTCCCGTGTATTACATGGCCACATTCTCAACAAAGTAACGTAACGAAACATTCTGTATTCCTTGCTTACTTCCTTAAACCTTTTCTCTCCTTATCTCTTTCATGACTTTTTATTTACAGTTGACTGTATTCAACTTCATTAAAATGTTATTAACGTGCCTAAACTCAGTAATTCACTAAAAATTACTGATCCCTGGGTGTTATTTTTCCCCATAATGACCAAGTCGCTGCAAATTATCCCGCTTATTACATGGCCACATTCTCAACAAAGTAACGACATGACTCCCAATATTAATTAAAATGCTTTTATGGATTTACAAAATATTTTTATTGATTTAAAAAATAGTTGTATGTATTGATTTAAATGTACATGCATCCGCTAAGAAAAATAGTCCGTTGTTACCGTTTTTTAAACAGTCAGAATGAAACGGCAGCTCTCAGCTGTGTGTTCACACTCCTAATGGCCCATCACAGCTCTCCCCCCCCCCCCCTGATCTTTCTTTTCCAACAGTTAAGTTAACTGTAGGTTACTCTCAGTGACAAGCTTACAGTTAGTGAAGTAACACTTTTTTTTTGTGAGTCACAACCTCGCTGTTTCATTCTAACATAATGCTCCAAATATGACTGTTTCCACTCGGACTTCAACACCATTGTTTGGTTTCCATGGTAGCGTGTCTCTTTGGTAGCGTGCACTCCTTTCCTGTAAATTACAGGTCCAGCCAGGCAAAACAGTAATATGAAATATGAACGTTAGTTTTTAACTGAAATGATCAAATAAAGTCAAAATGTCACAGTGTTTACAAACATTGACCATACCGTTCACCAGCCCCCACCCCCCTATGTTGAATATAGCCTACTCTTTGTTTAAAACGAATTGGCCATCGGAATGTGTGTGTCCCAACCCCCCCCTGTGATATCTCTTCTCCAGCAGTCTGTAGGTTTGTGTTCGCATATTTATGCTGTCGCAGTTCCTCTTGTTTCTATCGCGCATTGCCGGTATGAAAGGGTCTGTGCCGGAAATATCAAGATAACACGGCAGGGTCCGTTACAGTTTGTTTTCATCTGATTTCAAATAAACAAAGTCTTGGCTTTCAGAATATTAAACTTGTTTCGGCAAATTTAGATGATAAATACAACTATGGAGCTTGTAACGGCATAGTTACTTAAGCGGAGAACGGAGTAAGTTAACGTTACAGCAGGCATAACAACAGCCGGTGTTTATTTTATTATAATATATAGTCGTTATTCATTTGTTTTAACTAAATAGGCCACCATTGGTAGCAGTTCTCATTATATACTTCTCAGTAACTGCTCCCCTTAAATTAAATGTAAACGTTCACCATCCCCACCCGCCTACTGTATGTTGTGCTTTTTGACATGTAAATGGGTAACTACCCCCCTCTGAGTGAATACCTGTTGTACCTGTCCGGGGCTAAGCCCATAGGACGATGCTCTGATGTCATCACCCTCGCACATTTGTCATATGTTTACAAAAAACGATGTTAACACTTTCTCGTTCTTAATATATGCTATATTTAGGGTCGATATGTGTTGAATTTACTTTAAAATAGCAGATCACTGTGATTCGGCTTAGTGAACGTGTGTCTCTTCTCCGCGGCTCCTCCGTGCAGAGAGGCCCCCCCCGTTGACAATTCACGAGCGTCTCTCCCCCCTCCCCCGTCGCACCTTCTAACAGAACCCCCCCCCCCCCCACATATCAAATCCCAATTTAACTGCTCTGGAGCAGAAATTAAAGAGTTTTAAAAATGTTTACGTTTTGGTAAGTTTTTAGGGAAATGTTGTAATATTGTTGGCCTTAGGTGGGAGCAGAATTTCTGTATTTCTACTCACATTGTCTGAATAAATATATTGAACAACTAAGGGTTCATTTGCAGGATTGATTGCTTACTTAGCCCTATATCAGTATATAGCATGAATAATAATCACACATCACTCATATTTGTTATGAATAATCATTTATCAAATAGTAAGTTGCTTTGGATAAAAGCGTCAGCTAAATGCAATTTATGAAAGCCTCACTCATCAATCATCACTTTCCACTATGTCCACCGTTGTTTTTCACAACCAATGGCAGAACTTTATTGAGGCCTGTAATTAGTCAACTACAGGTCTCTTGGGTCAGTCTTTTCTTCCAAAAAGCTTGTGAAAAGATGTTAAACTCAACCCCGCTATCCCGGACTCCGCTATTGTCCCTGACGGATTCTCTATTTTTCGTCAGGACCGGACTGCTAACTCGGGGAAAAGTAAGGGAGGCGGTGTGTGTGTAATGACTAACAACAACTGGTGCTCAGATGTGAAGATTATTTCATCGGACTGTTCCGCACAGCTAGAGCACTTCATGATCTCATGCAGGGCCTTCCATCTGCCGAGGGAATTCACATCTATTGTGATAACAGCAGTGTATATCCCGCCGCAGCCACTCGCCGACAACAACACGGCACTCGATCAGCTGTTTGGGTTTATTGATAAAACCGAGACTTCACGGCCAGATGCGGCGTTCGTTGTGGCCGGAGATTTCAACACCGCCAACATGAAGAAGGTTTTGCCAAAATATTACCAACACATCAACTTCCCGACGCGCGGGGGAAACATGCTGGACCATGTTTATTCCCCTTTCCGGAATGGATATAAGGCTCTCCCTCGCCCTCCCTTCGGCAAATCAGACCATATCTCACTACTGTTGTTGCCTGCGTACAAGCAGAAACTTAAAAGGGACAGACCGATTACAAAGACAGTACAACGATGGAGCGAGGAGTCAGATTCAGCACTGCAGGATTGCTTTGCATCTACGGATTGGAGTGTGTTTGAGGACAATAACATCAACACACACACGGACACTGTCATCTGCTACATTGGGAAATGCATCGATGACGTGGTACCGAAGGTTTCTGTACGGACATTCCCAAATCAAAAGCCCTGGGTAAACGGGGAGGTGCGCGGCAAACTGAAAGCGCGCACTCTCGCGCACACAGCGGGAGATTTGGAGGAGTACAGGAAGTCTAGGTATGATCTCCGGAGAGCAATTAAAAATGCAAAGAGACAGTACAAAGACAAGGTGGAATCTGACTTCAAAGGCTGTAACACTAGGAATATGTGGGCGGGACTAAGGACAATGACTGACTACAAAGGAGCAGCGGGGGGTGCTGCGGGAGTGTCTGCGTGCGCATCTCTCCCAGATGAGCTAAACAGTTTTTTTGCACGCTTTGAGAGCAGCCGGGCTGTGGAGGTACAGAGGGACCAGGAGCTACACTGCCCTTTTGTTTTAAATAGGGCAGATGTGTGTAAATCCTTTAAAAGGGTTAACCCACACAAGGCTCCTGGACCTGATGGCATCCCTGGCCGTGTTCTCAGGGTGTGTGCAGTTCAGCTGGCAGAGGTGTTCACAGACATCTTCAACAGGTCCCTGCTGCAGTCTGTAGTCCCCACATGTTTTAAACACTCCACCATCATTCCTGTCCCCAAAAAGACAATCATCACCTGCCCCAACGACTACCGCCCAGTAGCACTCACCTCCATCATAATGAAGTGCTTTGAGCGGTTAGTCAAATTATTCATCACCTCCCTCCCTGAATCTCTGGACCCCCTGCAGTTTGCCTACAAAGCAAACAGGTCCACAGACGACGCCATAGCCCTCACCCTCCACACTGCCCTCTCACACCTGGACCCGAAGAACAGGAACACATATGTGAGAATGCTGTTCATTGACTACAGTTCAGCATTCAACACCATTGTGCCCTCCAAGCTGGCCATCAAGCTCAGAGACCTCGGGCTCAACAGCGCCCTCTGTGACTGGATCCTGAACTTCCTGACGGGCAGACCCCAGGCAGTGCGGGTGGGAAATATCACATCCTCCACCCTGATTCTCAACACCGGTGCCCCTCAAGGCTGCGTGCTCAGCCCTCTCCTCTACTCCCTGTTCACCCACGACTGCGTGGCCACACACAGCTCCAACACCATCGTGAAGTTTGCTGATGACACGACCGTCATCGGCCAGATCACAGACGATGACGAGACGGCGTACAGAGAGGAGGTCGAAAACCTGACATCTTGGTGCCAGGAGAACAACCTCCATCTCAACATCAGCAAAACAAAAGAGCTGATTGTGGACTACAGGAAGCAGCAGGGAGAGGGACACGCCCCCATCGCCATCAATGGGACTACGGTGGAGAGAGTCAAAAGCTTCAGGTTCCTTGGGGTCCACATCACTGAGGACCTGACATGGTCTCTTCACACCACCACCATCACCAAGAAAGCTCGACAGCGGCTCTTCTTCCTCCGCAGGTTGAGGAGGTTCAAAATGGATTCCAGGATACTCTGCAACTTCTACAGGTGCACGATAGAGAGTATCCTCACTGGCAGCATGACGGCCTGGTACGGCAGCTGCACCGACCTCGATCGTAAAGGCTTTACAGAGGGTGGTGAAAACTGCACAGCACATCACCAGGACGGAGCTGCCATCCATGGAGGACCTTTACTCCCAGCGGCTCAGGAAGAAATCACTACGGATTATCAAAGACCCCCATCACCCCAGCCACAAACTGTTCTTTCTGTTGCCGTCTGGCAGACGTTACCGCAGCATCCTGGCAAGGACAAGAAGATTCGGAGACAGTTTCTTCCCGCGGGCAGTGAGATTGTTAAAATATTGAACTGTTGAAACAACATCAAACATTCAACTGCTACTCAGTAGTATGTATCTAACACCTAATATATATATATCATTCCAATAACTTGTATATAGACTCATACTGCACTATTCCACATCATAACTTTATTTCATTTTTATAACTATTATTATTTTGTATTGCTCATGCTCTTATTGTTATTATGTTATGTTATGTTGCATTGTTGGAGAAGCCTGTGACATAAGATTTTCAACTGCATAATTACTCTGTAGCTATGTCAGATTGACAATAAAGAACCTTGAACCTTGAACCTTGAACCTTAAGTTAACAGGTTTCACTCAGAGGGGGGTCGGTGATTTATTGCTCTTGGGGCATTAAAAACAAGATTTTAACTTTAGTTTTTTATATAATATCTGCATTTTCTCTTGTGAAAAACTAAGTCTTAGTTTGGCCATAGTTATTTAATATATAGCGCCATCTCCTGGTTAAACCCTGAAATTGGAGAATAGTGGGAGGGCTTAACATTCCTCGATACTGGTCTTTGGCAGGTCTTAGGCAGGTCACTGGCTGGCAGTAGGCAGGAAGCTGTATGCTGGCGTCCGAAATAAGATGCCCCATCTGTAAACACAAAAAAAAAATCACTTTTTTTCAGATCTCAATAAATATTTGATTTCACATGTGGCCCTGATCTTCCTACGTGAAGTAGAAGTATACACTTGCATCAAATTTAAATTCTCTAGCTATGTATATTAACTCAGATTCTGCAACTATTGGACTTTTACAAACACGAACTCAATGGGATACAATTGCTCTTTTTCCACTTAACAAAAAGTAAAAGTATCATGACTAAACTATAGAAACACTCAGTTTCAAGTTCACAGAAAAATATCACAGAACATCTGTATTGGGAAATCTATCATCAATTATATTCCCATGTGCTAACAGTTCCTTTGGTAAGAAATAGTGTTTAATATAAAATCAATGAGTACTTCTACTTTTACTCAAGTACAAGATCTAAGTATTTTTTATGTAATATTTATTATTTAGCAGACCATTCACATGCACACAAACCTCCAGAACACACTACAGGAAAGGGGAAACCCCAAAAGCATAACAGTGCCTCTTTAATACTTCTTCCACTACTTGCACTCAGTCAGTCAGACAGTTCAATGTCAGTGAGGTTTTTTGTGCTCTCGTTTTTTAAAGGTCAAAGTCAGTAAGGCATCTATCAACAGACTTTAAGATCCCTCACAAGTGCAAATACTCAGTTGTTAAGTCAATTAGTTTGTCATTCAGCACAGAAACAACCTGATACACTACTTCCAGTATAATTCAATGAACACACATTGAAATATAACCTTTGACCTCATTCACACAGTACAACTGAAGTATTCTTAGACATATTGTGTGTGTTGGGACGTACTATGAGATTATTTGTTCACTGTCTCATAGCATATTTTAGTTTACTCAGTGCAGACAGGTTGTATTGAATCTTGCAGACACTGCCCTTATTTTAACCTCTTACTCCTTGAGCCAACTCCCTGTTAGAGAACGTGCTATTCAAGCATTGTGTCGCTAACAGGTGAAGGTATGTCACCATTGGTTGACAGTTTTGAAAGGTTGGGCTATTTTGATTCCTTACTATGTTATCATTAAATAATGCCAGATTAAATTAGAATCTAATACAAAAAGTGGTCATATGAATTAGTTACTATTTTTTTAACTTAATTACCTGTGTACTGCAAAATGTAAATTCACAATACAAGGCCTTTTTTATTTTTCTCAAATGAGTTTCACTCCCATCTGTACTCTGAGTGGTTTGTTCATATATCATCAATAGCCAGATTTATAGACTGATTATTGATGATTGCGTTAAGGATTATAACATCTGTTTCCCTAAAAAACATGTGGAGAATAGATTTTTCTTAAAGGCTGCTGACAGTTTTTCTGGATTTATGTAGTGGTACAAACCCATATCAAAACTCCCCTCTGTAAAAACCTTTGACTCTAATAAGTCGACAATAAAACAAGAATGTGATCCTGGTTTTAACCAGTGTACACATTTCTGTGCTGTTTCTGTATGCGTTAGTATATTTAAAGATAACATTTCAGAAAACGTGTACTGTAATAAAAAACAAAGTCATGATGTGAGTGAAACATTTTTAATTGTAATATTATTCACCATCCACCTCTTTAAAAATAATGACATTTCAAATGATAAGCTCCATCTTATAAACAGGGCATTAATAAAATAGACTTTACAAGCATATTTCATGCAATTTTGATATTTAAAAAACCCTTTATTTATCTCCCAGTCAGACGGGACGTTTGCAGTGAGTTAGTCTCACCTGTACAGGCAGTGCTGGAGTGTGTTCAAGGTGAAGAATGAGATCATAATCATTAGAAGCAGTCCAACCAGTCAGACCGCTCTCACTGACACAGGCTGCAGCCATCAGACACTTAGATTAGCTTAGTTTAGCATATATACTAGGAAAAGGGGGAAATAGTGAGTGACAAAATACACATTTAAGTGTACTTAATATATCTCTGTACAAAACTGAAATGTAAAAACAATTTGGCAACTTGTTTTGGTCCCAGCCAAGAAATAGCCCGACCCATAATCCCCTGTTAAACGTCTTATTGATGTTTTTACTCCTCTGATTTGGTATGGATTAAACAAACTGGATTCAGAGCTGCTGATAGGTGGATTTTGTTACCTTTGGACAGGCTGGCTTTGTCTTCCCCTGTTTCCAGTCTTTATGCTAAGCTAAGCTAACCAGTTGATGGCCTTATTTCTAACAAACATATACAGCAATCTTAATATCTATGATCAGCTGATCCAAGAGGGTTTTAAATAGTTTATAAAGCTTCAGAAGAACCAAATCTATCAGACAAATGTAGTTAAGTAGAAATGGAAATAGTTAAGTACATTTTTTTAAGATACTTTCCCTAAGTTGAGAACTAGTGAAAACTGTACTTCAGTAAGTACATTTAAAAAAACACAAAAATAACATTCTTTGTTCCTTTTTTTTAATCCATTGAGGCTTTGTTCAAACTTTACAAGCAGTGTGCAGAGAGGTGGACGAAATACAATTAACATAACACAACAGACAGCTGAGATGTAACATTTAATTTCCCTGGTTTGTTAAACCACTGCAGCCTAATGTTTAATGATCAGTATTGTTGATTCTCCAAGTAACTGTAAATACATTTTGTACCAATATACTATAATTCAATAATCAATCCTGAACTTCCCCTTTAAAACACACCAGAGACCCATCATTTTCCCCTCAATTGAAAATTAAAAAAAATATATATACAGTATTTTACTAATGAAAAAGGAGTGCATTACTTCCACTAGTAATGTGTGCAAGTATGAAACACTTTTTGAACACACAATTCTGAGACAATAAATACTTTTCTTGTCCCCCTGACATATAAAGAAGTGGTAAAAGTTTATTTCTGAGTAAATAGTTTTCTGATCACTTCAAGTCATGACGGCAGGAAGTGCAATCCGTAGAATAAACTAGAGTACATTAGAACATACTCATCAGTATTTTATGTGTTTTTATGCGTCTCATCAAGGTGAACCATATGTGATCAGATTCTGAAACATTAACAATGTGTACAATGTACTTCCCCAGTTGAATACATTTATTACATTTAGTGAGAGTGAATCTTTCTGTAGAAAATCAAATGGTTGTTCTACTCAGTGTGATTGACAGGAGAGATGATCAGAGGGGCAGAGTTTTTACCACCATCATTAAGAGGGACAAAGTATGGGTAGAGTTTCTCTTTGAAGCAGCAGCCAGTGAAGGAGTAGATCAGAGCTGCAGCATCAACATCATAAAAGGAGACCAGACCCTCCTCATAATCCACAAACACCCCCACCTTCTCAGGCTGAGACTTCAGAGAGAGACGGACTGAGGACCAGCAAAGCTTTGTACTCATTTTCATTCCTCAACATATCGTCCAGTAACCATCTGAGGAGACTGTGATCTTCCCTTCCTGTTGATCGACTCTCTGCCACTCCTAAATCCCACTCAGTCTTCCCTTTAACCTGAACCTCGTAATAAAATCTTCCTGAAGAGAAACTCTGCTTTGCTAAACACAGACACAATATCAAATCTCTCTGGATTGTCTGGGAGATTCTTCTCACATCACCAGTTTAACTTGTTTTCCATCATCAGACAGGATGAGTCAGGATGTGCTGTATCAGGATCAAGAGTCACCTCCACCTCATACTGCTGGACCCTCTTCAGCTCCACCTCAAGCAGCTTCTTCATCTGTTTACTGAGCGTCTCCTCCAGCTGAGTCACAGCTCTCACAGTCCCCTCATATGAAGGTGGACGGACCCTGACTTCTGTCCAGTTCTTGGTGGGTGGAGCAGCGTTCAGGGACGTGAAGCTTTGGAGGAGGTGGAGCTGGTCTTCAGAGCGTGACAGCTGCTCCACCTCAGAGCTTCTCTTCTTCAGCTCAGAGATTTCCTGTTCCAGCTCTTTGATGAAGCCTTCAGCCTGTTCCTCTGTCTCTCTCTGCTTCTCTTTGATGGTGTCGATGAGCTCGGCCTGGCTTCTCTCAACAGACTCCTTCAGAGCGGTGAAGACCTGAACACCATCTGCTATCTCTCTGTCTGCTCCTTCCTTACTGAGCTCCACTGAGCGATTCATCTCCTGAATCTTCAGTCGTCTCTTCTGGATCATCTGCTGAATTTCAGCCTCTGTCTTCCCCAGCTCAGCCTTCTTTCCTTCATATCCTTCTTTCAGAGGAACAACATCATGTGTCTTGTGGTCTAAAACAGTGCAGAGCATGCAGACACACACCTGGTCGGTCTTACAGAACAGCTCCAGCAGTTTATCGTGCTTCACACACATCCTGCTTTCCAGGTTCTCCTCAGGGTCGATCAGCTGATGTTTCTTCAGCCTGCTTGTCAGGTGAGGCTCCAGGTGAGTCTCACAGTAGGACTCCAGACACACCAGGCAGGACTTCAGGGCCTTCAGTCTGGTTCCAGTGCAGACGTCACAGGGAACTTCTCCTGGTTTGACAACTTGTTGCTCTGAGCTGCTGCTGCTGGCTTTCTGTTGAGCTGACTGTCTGAACTGAGCAGCCATCTCAGAGATGAAAGTGTTGACCAGCAGCTCAGGCTTGTGTGAAAACTTTTACAGTTAGGACACTGATAGGGGACTTTATCCCAGTGTTCAGAGATGCAGGCTTTACAGAAGTTGTGTCCACATGGTGTGCTGACTGGATCAGTGAACACATCCAGACAGATGGAGCACAGAAACTGATCTTCAGTCAGCAGACAGCTGGCAGCAGACATGTCTCTCTGAGGACAAAACGTGTGAAAAAAACAAAAACTGTAATGTATATATGATTTAATCTCTTGTATCTGTTTGCTATAAGTCAAATAGATGGTGATACTGAACTCTGCTGATGTATCATGATTATGCGGAGGGTGAAAGATTGCTCAAATTTGCAGTACACTGTTATTGTTAAATGTTAAACAAATCTCTCTGTTTGTTAATATTATAAATAAATCTGGAAAATCATAGCAGCATTCAGTTTAAACTCTAAGAAACACAATGTGTAAGCTCTAATACTGTTGGGGGATTTTGCCGTTGTTGAACAGAGGAGTGAAACCTCCTGCTGAGCATCACTGAAGTTAATACTAGTTGTTGTTGTCGTGTGCTGTGCTGAAGCGCAATCATCCTTGTACATTACTGTTTTATATACAGTACTGTATTCACTGTATTTATTATTATCTGTGTATTTATTCTTATTTATACATTTCCCATCTATTTACCTTTATTTTTGTATCATTTATTTTGTACATACTTCTGATAATTGTGTATATAACTGACTGTTTTGCACTCTGGTTAGACCCTCCTTAATTTCGTTACACTGTGCTTGCATTTTGTAATGACAATAAAGTAATCTAATCTAATCTAATCTAAAAACAGTAAACGTTATCAGCTTCAAAAGGCAGACAGCAGTTACTACAGAAACAGGTTCAAAGCTCAAGGCTACTTACCACAGTGTGTACAAATTGATAAGATGAAATATTAATTGTCATGCCTTTTTATAAAAACTTGTAACATAACACCAGATCCCTTGCTTTGGAGTCCAGAACAAATCTAATATTTAGATTCTACTTTGTTTAAAGGTGGGGTAGGTAAGTTTGAGAAACCGGCTCGAGATCGCTAGAATTTGAAAATACACAACCGGAAAAATCTGCCACTTCCTTACAGAGCCCCTCCTCCAACACACACGAACACGCACATGACCAATGAGGGCACGAGATAAGTTTGTGCCCCGATGGAAGGCTGACAGGCAGGTAGGCCATCCAATCATTTTAGCCGGGCCGGCTCAGATGATTGGTCGTGCTTTTTACAGTACTACGGCTTCCACAGATGACATTTTTTTATGGTTTTTTGGCAAAGCACTTAAGATATTCATTGCTATCGGGATGTTAAGAGCATTCCATGGAATATAACAAAAAGTGTATCTCGAGCCGGTTTCTCAAACTTACCTACCCCACCTTTAATAGAGTCAATTATAAAGATGTTTTCAAATACAGGAAATATGAAAATAAGTACAAGCTAATGCTAGCTTTGACTGTATGCTCTCTGACCTAACTCACACAGAGTTTACATTGTAGTTGTATTGTTGGCTGTTGCTAATGTAAAAGTTGAGGTTTTTATCTTAACTGACACATTTATTGTATAATATTCTTTATATGGTAAATGGATGTAATACAGTCAGATTCAGATTTTAATCCAGCTTTGACTAAATATTTAGTTAGTGATGTGTCTGTAGTGTACTCACCAGTGTTTGCAGAGTCCTGCTGTGTTGTTGAAAAAGCTTCTGGATTCAGTTGAGTGTTTCTTCAGAGAAACAGAGACTTGTCTCGGCTGCTGCTCTGCTGTCGCTCAGACAAACTTCAGCTTTGATTTCTGGGAAATGAAACTCTTCTCTTACAGTGTGGTTCAACCTGTCAGTGGCAGTTTGCCAAGAGGGAGTGGAGGAAGAACTGTTGAGGCTTGTTATTTAACTTTGTGACGATGCATTTTACAGCTGATCCAAGAGGCTTTTCAAATAGTGTATTGAGCATAAGTAGGAATATGTTCTCAATACATAAAGGACATCTCTTTACACATCTGGAGATTTATAGCTATATTTCACAACGCTGTGTTATGGTCCCTGTTTAAGAGCAGCTGGTGAAACACTTCCTCCTCCCTGAACAGACTGTTTGAAAATGGGTCTGTACTTAAGTGCCATTTTTTGCTACTTTTACTACTACATGTATTTAATACCTTTAGTTACTTTACAGATCTGGATGAATGATGTGAAATATAATCAAGTGTTAAATCAGACTTTAGTTCCACCTGGAGTAAATTCACAAGCTACCCTGCAGTATACAAAGTCATTCAAACTAGCTGCACCTTTACCAGCTTTGAGAACACTTTAATGATCAATCATTATAAAACATATCATATATATTATTCTGAAATGGACCAATCTGCACAATGACTACTTTTACTGTCGCTACTTTAACTATATTTTGATGATAATACTTTTCTACTTTTACTTGAGTAACAATTTGAATGCAAGACTTTTACTGTAACAGAGTATTCCTACACTCTACTTCTACTTTTACTCAATTACAAGATCTGAGTACTTCTTCTTTTACTCAAGTACAAGATCTGAGTACTTCTTCTTTTACTCAAGTACAATATCTGAGTACTTCTACTTTTACTCAAGTACAAGATCTGAGTACTTCTACTTTTAATTCTCCCACCTCTGAGGAAAAGTCTAAGAACCTGAATGTGACCTTTGACCTCCTTTGACCTCCTTTGACCTCCATTGAACCACAGCTGCTTTGTTTCTTTCTCCTCAGCTTCTCGTGAGCGCTCCATCATCGAGCGCGGCCTGACTTCCTTCCACGATGTTTCCTGCATTCGCTTCGTCAGACGCACGAGCCAGAGAGACTTCCTGAACATCCAGTCAGACGGCGGGTAAAGCTCGTATTTGTAAACCTATTTTGCAAAAAAATAGATTATGATTCTTAAAGGTCTCCTATTATACTATTTTGAGGCATCCTTTTTTTTATTTCCTGCGTTTTTACACATACTCTCTCCAGTACAGGTTAGCTCTGAGTGTTAGCGATGCTTGATAATGTAAACAAAGACCATATTACGTCCAAAACACGTAGCAACGTTTCTGATAGCAACGTTTCTGATAGCAACGTTTCTGATAGGGCCGTGGGTGTAAAGCCCGCCCACATTTCCGATATTACGTCATATCGGACGCAAATCTGGATCAGCTCCGTTGTTCCCCCGTTTTTAGAGATTTGGGTACGGAGGAAAAGAGAGAGGGTTTTATTTTCTGACACTTTGTGAGTTCCCTGACACACCGGGGACACATCTTTATGTACAAAGGACATCAGAAAGTGGCTTTTGCATGATGATTCAATTCTGTTTGTTGCAGCTGTTACTCGTACGTGGGGTCGGGGCTACTCCCAGACGGTGTCTCTGGACGGCAGGGCTGCCTGTATCACAGCACGGTTCAACACGAGCTGCTGCACGCGCTCGGGTTCAATCACGAGCAGTGCCGCTACGACAGAGACCAGCACATCCGCATCCTGTGGGAGAACATCCAGTCCGGTCTGTCTCCTCTAAACCGTTCTTATTATACATCCATGCTCTAAACGTTCAGTAATAAGGGGGATAACGTGCAGCGAGGCGGTCATTATGGAAAAACAACAACTCAGAAGCAGCTTATTAGACGGTCACATACTAAATAAACCAACGACTCACCTCACAATATTGATTTAAAACATATCTGTCTTCCTCTGGTGATTTCTCTGAGGTCCAACGCTCCGTCTTTTCCCCCTTGATCCTCCTTAGCAACAGTCATTATTTTGCTGAGCAGCGGTCTGTTATTGAGTATTAACAACTTCTGACATGTCCGAATTGACCAATCAGAATCGAGTATTCAACTAAACCGTGTAATAATAAGGGATAATGTGTTCATTATATCAGACCTTTACTCTAGTCCTGTACTACAATATAAAAATCTATAACTGTCCAAATCTTTATCCTAAAGAAACCCCAAATATAATCACACAATATCCTTAAACATATTATTTTTTGTGATTTGCCCATCATTTCTGTCCCTGTCTTGGTTTAATTTGAACACTGATGAAAAGTAAATCATGCTTAAATTGACTTACTGTTAGTTGCATTCATAATGGATGCAACTCCATGGGAATATATTGAAATCACAGCCAAATAATGTCACTTTAAATCCTGTATTGATCAACCCTTTCATGTTTTACACTCATCTAATACACAACTAACTTCACAATGATCTGAGGAATGGGGTGAAGTTCATTTTCTGTGTTTTCTGACCCTCGCTGTGATTCTCGTCCTCTCAGGTTGGGCGTACGCCTTCGACAAGATAAACACGCTGAACCTGAACACACCATACGACTACAACTCCGTCATGCAGTACCACAGGTTACCAAGCATTCATCTTCATTTATATACGCATATATTGGATATAAGTCAAAGGAACAGTTCACCCAAAACAATGAATTGTAGACAGAACTGAGGCTTGAATTGCAGTAAGGAGAGCCCAAGAAATAAAAGTGCAAAGGTATTTCTACGACCCAAAAACAGCAAATATGTTTCAAAAAGGTCCGTTTTTATTTGAAAAAAATACCTTTGGACTACAGGTAGCCTGGACAGGTGAGTAACATTAAGAATTTATATAATTTTGGGTAAGTTTGAATTCTGAGAAAAAAATCTAAATCTTAGAAAAATCTAAATATGAAAAAAAAATCTAATCCTGAAAAAAAGTCAAGTTCCGTGAAAAAGTGACATTTTGAGAAAAAAATCAAAATCTGCAAAAAAATTGAAATCAGAGAAAAAAAGTTATAAAATATGAGAAAATAATCGAATTAGGAGGAAAAGTGAAAACTATGAAAAAAAGTCTAATTCTGTGAAAAAGTTAGAATTCCGAGAACATTTTGAAATTGTTCTAATTCTGAGAAAAATATATAATTCTGAAAAAAAAGCTGAAAACATTTTGAATAGTCCAACCCATCTCTTCTTTTATTATTTTTCTTAATAAAGCAGCTAAATGAAGTTATTACAGCGACAGAATGAATAAACAGTTGGCAAATAATAATGATAGATAATATTTAAATGCATAACATTGATAAGAGTGAAACCAGGATTAAAATAGGTCCCAAGCTCTCAAAAGAAATGCTAAATATACAATTTACCTACACTGCCTGATGGGCCTTTTTCTCATTTACACAATAAATATGTCTTCATAATATTGAGATAGATCTGATTTGTTTTGGTGACTGAACCGACTCGTTTAGGAGCATTTGAGTCTCAATGGTTTCTAAATGTTTAATATATATACAAGCTAATAATAATGAAGCATCTGTGCTCTAAATGTTTCCAGGTATGCCTTCAGCGGGAACAATATGCCCACCATGGTGCCGATCCCCAACGCCAACGGAGAGTTCGGCACGGCCAATCAGATGAGCAGGAACGACATCAGCAGACTGAACACGCTGTACACATGTTGAAAGGTAAGAAAGCACACGCTGGGTTCCCTTCATTCATCTGTTTTCAGGGCAAAGGAAAGTGTGTTTGTCGCCTTTAACGTGTTTCTTCTGTTCCAACAGGTGGTGAAGAAACCCTGAGGACATGGGGCCAATTTACACATCAAACCTGCTCTTTATAACACAGTCTGAGAAAGTGTGTTGATAATAAATCTTCAAACATGTTCAATGAAGTGTAGTTTGTAGTTTGTGCACTTTAACACTTTGTACTTCAGAAATGATCCTGAATTTAAAGTCTACTACCTAAGATTGATGAAAGGTGTGAAGAAGAGGTGAAAGATGTGTAAAAGCTGCAGAATCTCTAATGTATAAACTCAAACTTGTATTACTTTAGTGTCTGTGTTTCAAATGTCAGCATCAAAACAAACGTAACTTACCAAAAGCACAAATTGGTGCATAAAGGTATATATTATGTAATTGGAAAAGCATCATCAATAATTTGTTGATTTTGTATTTAAAGGTCCCCTATTATACTGTTTTTCATCAATATATTATAGGTCTCAGATATATACAAAACATGTCTCTGAAGTGTTTGGCTCCAAACACCAAACAGATCATGGCAGCATCCCATAATCCCTCTGTTTCAGCCCTGTTTCCAAAATGCTGATTCTCTGTCTGTTACTTTAGATGAAAATAAGGAGCCACTCCCCACGCCCCTCTGATGCAGCTTTCACACCAGCGCTTTTCCCTTTCTAGCTCCTAGCGAGAGCTTTTCTGGTTCAGCTCCGGTTTCGCTTTTCTGCTCCCGCTCTGTTCACACCGCCCAGAGCTGCCGCTGCTGCATCATGACGTCACCGTTTACATCTCCCCAACGGAGCTCACAACAACAACAACGGGGGACTGCGTCGGGTCGATGATCGTGTTGCTTTTAATCATACGAAGCCAGATTAAATTAAATAACGACTTCTCCAACCTTATACTTTTCTCCAGAGTGCCGTGGTTCATTGTTTATTAATGTGTTTCAGCGGCATTTACCGACCGCTGCAGTGCCGGCTGCTCTTCCACGAGTGTATTCTCCCGTTAGCTCCGGGTTAGCTCACACGGCTCTAAAGTATTCACTGTCTGACTGTCACACAAGCAGCTGATACATATCCCAGTTCCCCTTAAGTGAATGTGTGTCAGTCTGAATTGACGCTGTTTGGCATCACAACGCTGTTATGAAAGTTTCTCTGGTATAACATGGGTGATGTTAGCATAGCAACCGAAGCTAAACTGACTACTTGCTAAGCCGTTTTCAACAGGCACATTTTACCGGCGTATTTTTCATTATGATTCTACTTGTAGTCGGACATGACAACCTGTGCAGCCCATGTATTGATTCCATCCGATAGCTGCTATAATAACAAACAAAACGTCTGCCTGCTCTCCACAATGATCAATAACAGCGAACGGATGGTCAAAGTAAGGTACAAATAAAGAGAATCACACGAAGCCTGGTTAGTGTTGCCTGACTTTATAAAGTATGTTTTTTTGTATAAGTGTGTGGTTGCCTTCTAGTCACTTTGCTCAGCGCTACTGCTTGTAGGCAGGCATGACGAGACTCTTCAGTCGACCCATGTTCAGGGGAGGTGGGTTTAGTTTCCTGCACGCCTCGACGTAAGAGAGACGTAAGCGACGCGCGCCTCTTAGCTCCGAAGCTCTTGCCTCTAGACGGACAATTTTTTGGAGCTGGAAGTGAACCGCATTCCGGAGCTATGAGGCGGCGCCGCTGCGGTGTGAACAGGAAAAAACGGCGCTTTTCAGGCTCTAGCTCCGAGCCAGAGCTGAAAACGCGTTGGTGTGAAAGGGGCAAGAGAGATATTTGGTGAAAAAGAACTCAATGGTGCTCTAGGAGGAGATTCAGGTGATAAGGTGGGGGGGGGGGGGGGGTTACCTTGGTTGGTGATTGGCTAATGGCAACACAAGCAAAACATCGTTATGACATCATAAAGTGGCCAAAATCTGATCAGCTCATTTTCAGGGTTTTATATAAATGGATCAGGACAAAAAGAGAGAGAATCTTTGTTCCTGAAACTTTCAGAGTCTCTTTACACAGAGGGGACACATGTTGATGTAGAGGAGACATGAAGAAGAGGGGACACATGTTGATGTAGAAGACATGAAGAAGAGGGGACACATGTTGATGTAGAAGAGACATGAAGAAGAGGGGACACATGGATGTAGAAGAGACATGAAGAAGAGGGGACACATGTTGATGTAGAAGAGACATGAAGAAGAGGGGACATATGTTGATGGAGAAGAGACATGAAGAAGAGGGGACACATGTTGATGTAGAAGAGACATGAAGAAGAGGGGACACATGTTGATGTAGAAGAGACATGAAGAAGAGGGGACACATGTTGATGTAGAAGAGACATGAAGAAGAGGGGACACATGGTGATGTAGAAGAGACATGAAGAAGAGGGACACATGTTGATGTAGAGGAGACATGAAGAAGAGGGGACACATGTTGATGTAGAAGAGACATGAAGAAGAGGGGACACATGTTGATGAAGAAGAGACATGAAGAAGAGGGGACACATGGTGATGTAGAAGAGACATGAAGAAGAGGGGACACATGTTGATGTAGAAGAGACATGAAGAAGAGGGGACACATGTTGATGGAGAAGAGACATGAAGAAGAGGGGACACATGTTGATGTAGAGAAGAGACATGAAGAAGAGGGGACACATGTTGATGTAGAAGAGACATGAAGAAGAGGGGACACATGTTGATGTAGAAGAGACATGAAGAAGAGGGGACACATGGTGATAGAAGAGACATGAAGAAGAGGGGACACATGTTGATGTAGAAGAGACATGAAGAAGAGGGGACACATGTTGATGTAGAAGAGACATGAAGAAGAGGGGACACATGTTGATGTAGAAGAGACGTGAGAAGAGGGGACACATGTTGATGTAGAAGAGACGTGAAGAAGAGGGGACAATCATGTTGATGTAGAAGAGACATGAAGGAGAGGGGACACATGTGATGTAGAAGAGACATGAAGAAGAGGGGACACATGTTGATGTAGAAGAGACATGAAGAAGAGGGGACACATGTTGATGTAGAAGAGACATGAAGAAGAGGGAACACATGTTGATGTAGGAGAGACATGAAGAAGAGGGGACACATGTTGATGTAGAAGAGACATGAAGAAGAGGGGGACACATGTTGATGTAGAAGAGACATGAAGAAGAGGGGACACATGTTGATGTAGAAGAGACATGAAGAAGAGGGGACACATGTTGATGTAGAAGAGACATGAAGAAGAGGGGACACATGTTGATAGAAGAGACATGAAGAAGAGGGACACATGTTGATGTAGAAGAGACATGAAGAAGAGGGGACACATGTTGATGTAGAAGAGACATGAAGAAGAGGGGACACATGTTGATGTAGAAGAGACATGAAGAAGAGGGGACAACATGTTGATGTAGAAGAGACGTGAAGAAGAGGGGAACCATGTTGATGTAGAAGAGACATGAAGAAGAGGGGACACATGTTGATGTAGAAGAGACATGAAGAAGAGGGGACACATGTTGATGTAGGAGAGACATGAAGAAGAGGGGACACATGTTGAGTAGAAGAGACATGAAGAAGAGGGGACACATGTTGATGTAGAAGAGACATGAAGAAGAGGGGACACATGTTGATGTAGAAGAGACATGAAGAAGAGGGGACACATTTGATGTAGAAGAGACATGAAGAAGAGGGGACACATGTTGATGTAGAAGAGACATGAAGAAGAGGGGACACATGTTGATGTAGAAGAGACATGAAGAAGAGGGGACACATGTTGATGTAGAAGAGACGTGAAGAAGAGGGGAACATGTTGATGTAGAAGAGACATGACAAAGTGGATTTTGCATAATAGGTGACCTTTAAGTAATTGTTAAGTAACTGAAGCTGCCAAAATAATTGTGGTCGAGTCAAAAGTATATATAATATTTGGAGTTGTACAGAAGATGATTAGTGCCACGACTGAAATATTTTGTTGAGATCTGACTAAAAGTGATTTTTTTTTTTTTCAAATTCTGACTTTTGTTTTTTAAAGAATTACACTTTTGGTCAGATTTCAATTTCTCCCAAATAAATTCAGACATAAACACTTTACAAAAAAATTATTTGATTTCACATGAGGCCCTGATCTTCCTCCGTGAAGTAGAAGTATACATTTGCATCAAATTGAAATGTTCTAGCTCTGTATATTAACTCAGATTCTGCAACTATTGACTTTTACAAACACAAACTCAATGGGATACAATTGCTCTTTTTCCACTTAACAAAAGTAAAAGTATCATGACTAAACTATAGAAACACTCAGTTTCAAGTTCACAGAAAAATATCACAGAACATCTGTATTGGAAAATATATCATCAATTATATTCCATGTGCTAACAGTTCCTTTGGTAAGAAATAGTGTTAAAATAAAATCAATGACTTGAAAGAGTTCTGAGTACTTCTACTTTTACTCAAGTACAAGATCTGAGTATTTTTTATGTAATATTTATTATTTTAGAGACCATTCACATAACAGTGCCTCTTTAATACTTCTTCCACTACTTGCACTCAGTCAGTCAGACAGTTCAATGTCAGTGAGGTTTAACTGAGTCAATGAGTTTGTCATTCAGCACAGAAACAACCTGAAACACTACTTCCAGTATAATTCAATGAACACACATTGAAATATAACCTTTGACCTCATTCACACAGTACAACTGAAGTATTCATAGACATATTGTGTGTGTTGGGACGTACTATGAGATTGCACATTTGTTCACTGTCTCATAGCATATTTTAGTTTACTCAGTGCAGACAGGTTGTATTGAATCTTGCAGACACTGCCCTTATTTTAACCTCTTACTCCTTGAGCCAACTCCCTGTTAGAGAACGTGCTATTCAAGCATGTGTCGCTAACAGGTGAAGGTATGTCACCATTGGTTGACAGTTTGAAAGGTTGGGCTATTTTGATTCCTTACTATGTTATCATTAAATAATGCCAGATTTAATTAGAATCTAATACAAAAAGTGGTCGTATGAATTAGTTACTATTTGTTTTAACTTCATTACCTGTGTACTGCAAAATGTATATTCACAATACAAGGCCTTTTTATTTTTTAATCAAAATTAGTTCCACTTCCATCTGTACTCTGAGTGGTTGTTCATATATCATCAATAGCCAGATTTATAGACTGATTATTGATGATTGCGTTAAGGATTATAACATCTGTTTCCCTAAAAAACATGTGGAGAATAGATTTTTCTTAAAGGCTGCTGACAGTTTTCTGGATTTATGTCGTGGTACAAACCCATATCAAAAACTCCCCTCTGTAAAAACCTTTGACTCTAATAAGTCGACAATAAAACAATAATTTGATCCTGGTTTTAACCAGTGTACACATTTCTGTGCTGTTTCTGTATGCGTTAGTATATTTAAAGATAACATTTCAGAAAACGTGTACTGTAATAAAAAACAAAGTCATGATGTGAGTGAAACATTTTTAATTGTAATATTATTCACCATCCACCTCTTTAAAATAATGACATTTCAAATGATAAGCTCCATCTTATAAACAGGGCATTCATAAAATAGACTTACAAGCATATTTCATGCCATTTTGATATTTAAAAACCCTTTATTTATCTCCCAGTCAGACGGGACGTTTGCAGTCAGTTAGTCTCACCTGTACAGGCAGTGCTGGAGTGTGTTCAAGGTGAAGAATGAGATCATAATCATTAGAAGCAGTCCAACCAGTCAGACCGCTCTCACTGACACAGGCTGCAGCCATCAGACACTTAGATTAGCTTAGTTTAGCATATATACTAGGAAAAGGGGGAAATAGTGAGTGACAAAATACACATTTAAGTGTACTTAATATATCTCTGTACGATAACTGAAATGTAAAAACAATTTGGCAACTTGTTTGGTCCCAGCCAAGAAATAGCCCGACCCATAATCCCCTGTTAAACGTCTTATTGATGTTTTTACTCCTCTGATTTGGTATGGATTAAACAAACTGGATTCAGAGCTGCTGATAGGTGGATTTAGTTACCTTTGGACAGGCTGGCTTTGTCTTCCCCTGTTTCCAGTCTTTATGCTAAGCTAAGCTAACCAGTTGATGGCCTTATTTCTAACAAACATATACAGCAATCTCAATATCTATGATCAGTGATCCAAGAGGGTTTTAAATAGTTTAATAGCACTTAGTGATGTTCAGGGATTATAAAGTTTGCCAACTGTCTCTGTTGTTGGAAACTTACCTAAAATAACAATGTTTACTGACTTATTTTAACAATGCGATCGCATGATTCCTTCCGATATTATTGCAGATCTGCTGCAAGTTAGCTAGCTAACCTAGCATGTGTTGTAACGGGGGTAGAGATGTTTGTTTGGAACATTGTGTATTTATATATGCATCAGGTCTGAAACCGCGCCTATTATGCACATTTTCAGGTGTATCATACGGTACGACGAGACTAAATCAAGTTTTATCTGCAAAGGAGAAGCAGACGTGGGAAGTAACTAAGTAGATTTACTCAAGTACTGTACTTAAGCACAATTTTGAGGAACCTGTACTTTAGTATTTCCATTTGTTGCTACTTTGTACTTTTACTCCACTTCAGTTCAGAGGTAAATGGTGTACTTTTACTCCACTACATGTATTTAATACTTTAGTTACTTTACAGATCTGATATGAGATACTTCTCTACTTTTACTTGAGGAACATTTTGAACGCAGGACTTTTACTGTAACAGAGTATTCCTACACTCTGGTACTTCTACTTTTACTCAAGTACAAGATCTAAGTATTTTTGATGTAATATTTATTACTTGCAGACCATTGACATGCACACAAACCTCCAGAACACACTACAGGAAAGGGAAACCCCAAAAGCATAACAGTGCCTCTTTAATACTTCTTCCACTACTTGCACTCAGTCAGTCAGACAGTTCAATGTCAGAGAGGTTTTTTGTGCTCTCGTTTTTTAAAGGTCAAAGTCAGTAAGGCATCTATCAGCAGACTTTAAGATCCCTCACAAGTGCAAATACTCAGTTGTTAAGTCAATTAGTTTGTCATTCAGCACAGAAACAACCTGATACACTACTTCCAGTATAATTCAATGAACACACATTGAAATATAACCTTTGACCTCATTCACACAGTACAACTGAAGTATCATAGACATATTGTGTGTGTTGGGACGTACTATGAGATTGCACATTGTTCACTGTCTCATAGCATATTTTAGTTTACTCAGTGCAGACAGGTTGTATTGAATCTTGCAGACACTGCCCTTATTTTAACCTCTTACTCCTTGAGCCAACTCCCTGTTAGAGAACGTGCTATTCAAGCATTGTGTCGCTAACAGGTGAAGGTACGTCACCATTGGTGACAGTTTTGAAAGGTTGGGCTATTTTGATTCCTTACTATGTTATCATTAAATAATGCCAGATTAAATTAGAATCTAATACAAAAAGTCATCATATGAATTAGTCACTATTTTTTTAACTTAATTACCTGTGTACTGCAAAATGTAAATTCACAATACAAGGCCTTTTTTTAAAAATTCTCCAAATGAGTTTCACTCCCATCTGTACTCTGATTGGTTTGTTCATATATCATCAATAGCCAGATTTATAGACTGATTATTGATGATTGCGTTAAGGATTATAACATCTGTTTCCCTAAAAAACATGTGGAGAATAGATTTCTCTTAAAGGCTGCTGACAGTTTTCTGGATTTATGTAGTGGTACAAACCCATATCAAAACTCCCCTCTGTAAAAACCTTTGACTCTAATAAGTCGACAATACACAATAACACAATCCACTCTTAAAAATAATAACATTGCATTTCAAATGATAAGCTCCATTTATAAACAGGGCATTAATAAAATAGACTTTACAAGCATATTTCATGCAATTTTGATATTTAAAAACCCTTTATTTATCTCCCAGTCAGACGGGACGTTTGCAGTGAGTTAGTCTCACCTGTACAGGCAGTGCTGGAGTGTGTTCAAGGTGAAGAATGAGATCATAATCATTAGAAGCAGTCCAACCAGTCAGACCGCTCTCACTGACACAGGCTGCAGCCATCAGACACTTAGATTAGCTTAGTTTAGCATATATACTAGGAAAAGGGGGAAATAGTGAGTGACAAAATACACATTTAAGTGTACTTAATATATCTCTGTACGAAAACTGAAATGTAAAAACAATTTGGCAACTTGTTTTGGTCCCAGCCAAGAAATAGCCCGACCCATAATCCCCTGTTAAACGTCTTATTGATGTTTTTACTCCTCTGATTTGGTATGGATTAAACAAACTGGATTCAGAGCTGCTGATAGGTGGATTTGTTACCTTTGGACAGGCTGGCTTTGTCTTCCCTGTTTCCAGTCTTTATGCTAAGCTAAGCTAACCAGTTGATGGCCTTATTTCTAACAAACATATACAGCAATCTAATATCTATGATCAGCTGATCCAAGAGGGTTTTAAATAGTTATAAAGCTTCAGAAGAACCAAATCTATCAGACAATGTAGTTAAGTAGAAATGGAATAGTTAAGTAGCCTACATTTTTTAAGCTAGTAGTGATTGAGAATAGTGAGAACTAGTGAAAACTGTACTTCAGTAAATACATTTAAAAAAACACAAAAATAACATTCTTTGTTCCTTTTTTTTAATCCATTGAGGCTTTGTTCAAACTTTACAAGCAGTGTGCAGAGAGGTGGACGAAATACAATTAACATAACACAACAGACAGCTGAGATGTAACATTTTCATTCCCTGGTTTGTGAAACCACTGCAGCCTAATGTTTAATGATCAGGTATTGTTGATTCTCCAAGTAACTGTAAATACATTTTGTACCAATATACTATAATTCATTAATCAATCCTGAACTTCCCCTTTAAAACACACCAGAGACCCATCATTTTCCCCTCAATTGAAAATTATTAAAAAATAGATATGTCTATACAGTATTTTACTAATAAAAAGGAGTGCATTACTTCCACTAGTAATGTCTGCAAGTATGAAACACTTTTTGAACACACAATTCTGAGACAATAAATACTTTTCTTGTCCCCCTGACATATAAAGAAGTGGTAAAAGTTTATTTCTGAGTAAATAGTTTTCTGATCACTTCAAGTCATGACGGCAGGTAGTGCAATCCGTAGAATAAACTAGAGTACATTAGAACATACTCATCAGTATTTATGTGTTTTTATGCGTCTCATCAAGGTGAACCATATGTGATCAGATTCTGAAACATTAACAATGTGTACAATGTACTTCCCCAGTTGAATACATTTATTACATTTAGTGAGAGTGACTCTTTCTGTAGAAAATCAAATGTTGTTCTACTCAGTGTGATTGACAGGAGAGATGATCAGAGGAGCAGAGTTTTACCACCATCATTAAGACAGGGACTAAAGTATGGGTAGAGTTTCTCTTTGAAGCAGCAGCCAGTGAAGGAGTAGATCAGAGCTGCAGCATCAACATCATAAAAGGAGACCAGACCCTCCTCATAATCCACAAACACCCCCACCTTCTCAGGCTGAGACTTCAGAGAGAGACGGACTGAAGGAACAGCAAAGCTTTGTACTCATTTTCATTCCTCAACCTATCGTCCAGTACCATCCTGAGGAGTCAGTGAGATCTGTCCCTTCCTGTTGATCGACTCTCTGGCCACTCCTAATCCACTCAGTCTTCCCTTTAACCTGAACCTCGTAATAAAATCTTCCTGAAGAGAAACTCTGCTTTGCTAAGACAGAAGGAGAGTATCAAATCTCTCTGGATTCTTTGGGAGATTCTTCCTCACATCACCATGTTTAACTTGTTTTCCATCATCAGACAGGATGAGTCAGGATGTGCTGTATCAGGATCAAGAGTCACCTCCACATACTGCTGGACCCTCTTCCTCCACTCATACTGCTGGACCCTCTTCAGCTCCACCTCAAGCAGCTTCTTCATCTGTTTACTGAGCGTCTCCTCCAGCTGAGTCACAGCTCTCACCACAGTCCCCTCATATGAAGGTGGACGGACCCTGACTTCTGTCCAGTTCTTGGTGGGTGGAGCAGCGTTCAGGGACGTGAAGCTTTGGAGGAGGTGGAGCTGGTCTTCAGAGCGTGACAGCTGCTCCACCTCAGAGCTTCTCTTCTTCAGCTCAGAGATTTCCTGTTCCAGCTCTTTGATGAAGCCTTCAGCCTGTTCCTCTGTCTCTCTCTGCTTCTCTTTGATGGTGTCGATGAGCTCGGCCTGGCTTCTCTCAACAGACTCCTTCAGAGCGGTGAAGACCTGAACACCATCTGCTATCTCTCTGTCTGCTCCTTCCTTACTGAGCTCCACTGAGCATTCATCTCCTGAATCTTCAGTCGTCTCTTCTGGATCATCTGCTGAATTTCAGCCTCTGTCTTCCCCAGCTCTGCCTTCTTTCCTTCATATCCTTCTTTCAGAGGAACAACATCATGTGTCTTGTGGTCTGAATAGGTGCAGTGGATGCAGACACACACCTGGTCGGTCTGACAGAACAGCTCCAGCAGTTTATCGTGCTTCACACACATCCTGCTTTCCAGGTTCTCCACAGGGTCGATCAGCTGATGTTTCTTCAGGCCTGGCCTTGTCAGGTGGGCTCCAGGTGAGTCTCACAGTAGGACTCCAGACACACCAGGCAGGACTTCAGGGCCTTCAGTCTGGTTCCAGTGCAGACGTCACAGGGAACTTCTCCTGGTTTGACAACTTGTTGCTCTGAGCTGCTGCTGCTGGCTTTCTGTTGAGCTGACTGTCTGAACTGAGCAGCCATCTCAGAGATGAAAGTGTTGACCAGCAGCTCAGGTCTTGTGTGGAATAACTTTTTACAGTTAGGACACTGATAGGGGACTTTAGTATCCCAGTGTTGAGAGATGCAGGCTTTACAGAAGTTGTGTCCACATGGTGTGCTGACTGGATCAGTGAACACATCCAGACAGATGGAGCACAGAAACTGATCTTCAGTCAGCAGACAGCTGGCAGCAGACATGTCTCTCTGAGGACAAAACGTGTGAAAAAAACAAAAACTGTAATGTATATATGATTTAATCTCTTGTACCTGTTTGCTATAAGTCAAATAGATGGTGATACTGAACTCTGCTGATGTATCATGATTATGCAGAGGGTGAAAGATTGCTCAAATTTGCAGTACACTGTTATTGTTAAATGTTGAACAAATCTCTCCGTTTGTTAATTTATATAAATCTGGAAAATCATAGCAGCATTCGGTTTAAACTCTAAGAAACACAATGTGTAAGCTCTAATACTGTTGGGGGATTTTGCCGTTGTTGAACAGAGGAGTGAAACCTCCTGCTGAGCATCACTGAAGTTAATACTAGTAAAAAACAGTAAACGTTATCAGCTTCAAAAGGCAGACAGCAGTTACTACAGAAACAGGTTCAAAGCTCAAGGCTACTTACCACAGTGTGTACAAATGATATAAATGAAATATGTAATTGTCATGCCTTTTTATAAGATACACTTGTAACATAACACCAGATCCCTTGCTTTGGACAGTCCAGAATAAATCTAATATTTAGATTCTACTTTATTTAATAGAGTCAATTATAAAATATTTTCAAATACAGGAAATATGAAAATAAGTATAAGCTAATGCTAGCTTTGACTGTATGCTCTCTAACCTAACTTAACCAGAGTTTACATTGTAGTTATATTGTTGGCTGGTGCTAATGTAAATGTTGAGGTTTATATCTTAACTGACACATTTATGTAGTATAATATTCTTTATATGGTAAACTGATATAATACAGTCAGATTCAGATTTTAATCCAACTTTGACTAAATATTTAGTAAGTGATGTGTCTGTAGTGTACTCACCAGTGTTTGCAGTGTCCTGCTGTGTTGTTGATAAAAAGCTGCTGGATTCAGTTGAGTGTTTCTTCAGAGAAACAGAGACTTGTCTCGGCTGCTGCTCTGCTGTCGCTCAGACAAACTTCAGCTTTGATTTCCGGGAAATGGAAACTCTTCTCTTATGGCGCATTTCCATTACAGTTTAGGAACTGGGGTAGTATCTATAGTAACCATAGACTGTATATATATAAATGGACGTAGGGTCCGTGACGTCACCCATAGGATTCTGCAGAGTTGCCGAGAAGCCCTTAGTAGGCGGAGTCGGCCACTAACGGCTCGACAGTGACGTCTGAGTCTAACTCCCGCCTGCTCCAAATAAGGGCAAAGAGGCGGAGCCGAGGCGGGACCTGCTGTCTCCAGCTGGGAAGTAACAGAGCTAGCTCAAGCTAAGAAGCTAAGCTAACATGCTTCCCCATCTGCACACTGCCGTCACATTTTACGTTTCTAAGGTAAGCGGGCATGAAACTATTCAGCAAAACTATAAATAATAATCTAAGTTATTGAGTTTTTAGCATAATACTTCAGAATCTTAAAATCCCTTAACGTTTGTATGCAATGTGCTAAATGCAACACTGGAATCAAGCAAATTAATATGTTTGCATGACATTATTATTTATATTTTGCTATCACTTAATTATACGTTTAATACATTTAAGTCAAGCTAAGGTACAGTACATGTGATGGTAGCTAGTTAGTGCTCTTACTTGTGAGGCCTCCTCCAAACAGCATTATAACCAGACTGTATCATTAAAACTATAAGTACCAGTTCTAGATCCTTGACTTTAGACAAACAATTCAAAAGACAAAATGTATTTAAAGACCAATCTTTATTTGAAGGTGCCTCTTAACCTGAGATATTAGTTATACAGTAATAGTATTGACAATCTAAAAAAACTGAGCAACTCAACAGTCAACTTTATATTTCTTATTGTCTAAAGCATTTATTATACCTTTTAGTTTTTTGCTGAAACTATTCCTCTTTTTTAAATGCACATTAGTTAAGGTAAGAAGCAATGTGTAAAAGCTGCATCTATTATGTATAAACTCAAACTCTTATTACTTGTACGTGTCTGTGTTTCAAATGTCAGCATCAAAACAAACGTAACTTACCAAAAGCACAAATTGGTGCATAAAGGTATGTATTATGTAATCGGAAAAGCATCATCAATAATTTGTTGATCTTGTATTTAAGTAATAGTTAAGTAACTGAAGCTGCCAAAATAATTGTGGTCGAGTCAAAAGTATATATAATATTTGGAGTCGTACAGAAGATGATTAGTGCCACAAATGGGGCGAAGCCTGCGAGCTAGTTCAGGCAGTCAACTCGAGCACCAATGATACATTAACACGTGACGCACCTCGCCTCTTACAACCAACCAAACACATTCTCCTAAACATGCCGCTCTATTGAAGCTGCCAGGTCTTCCTGCCTCTGCCTCGCTATGCTGCTGCTGCCACTGCTGTGTTCACTTGCTATTGCTACGTTCATGTTCCTGCTGCTGTGTTTCATGTTGCTGCTGCTCGCCTGCCCCACCACCACCAGCTTCCACCCCAGCTTCCACCCCAGCTTCCACCCCAGCTCCCACCCAGCTTCCACCCCAGCTCCCACCCCAGCTTCCACCCCAGCTTCCACCCCAGCTTCCACCCCAGCTTCCACCCCAGCCCAAACACGAACTCAATGGGATCCGATTGCTCTTTTTCCACTTAAGAAAATATATTTTTTGTAAGTAAAAGTGTCATGACTAAACTATAGAAACACTCAGTTGCAATTTCACAGAACATCTGTATTGGAAAATATATCATATATCAATTAAATCTAATTTGCTAACAGTTCCTTTGGTAAGAAATATTGTTTAATATAAAATCAATTACTTTGTAAAAGAGTATTAATGTTGATCTTGATAAACTGCTTTGAGATGAAGCGTTCACTCTGCAGGTCGTTGCTTAAAGACCTCTGCTTGTAATGAATGAACAACGATGGCTTCGTACAGAAAGGACTCTGATAGTAGAGAATGAAAGTCAGGGTAATAACACAGTGTACTTTATTTGAAAGACAAATTAATACATAAAAACATATTCAAGATAAGTAAATGAGGCGTGTGGCGCAGTGGACTAATGCTCGGATCAGGGGGTCACAGGTTCAAACCCCACTGCAGTCAGCATGTCGTTGTGTCCCTGAGACACTTCACCCCAAATTGCTCCTGTGGGGATTGTCCACAGTATTGAGTATGTAAGTCGCTTTGGATAAAAGCGTCTAACAAGTAACATGTAATGTAATGTAAATTAAAGTACCTCAGAATTTAACTTCAGTAAAGATGTGTGTCCACTAGGGGCGACACTTCCTCACAGTTCACATGGAAACACCTGGCAGTAACACACCTTTACAGAGCTGCTTTAATGACACAGGTATTTAAGCATCGCCACTAAAAGAAAAACAATTGTGTTTTCCCTCAGAATGTAAATGGAAAATCAGCATTTACTTTAATGAGAAGTTTCAAATGTACACCTGAATCCAGAAATGCCAATAAGGAGTCACATTAGATTAGATTACTTTATTGTCATTACATAATGCAAACAGAGTGTAACGAAATTAGGAGGGTCTAACCAGAGTGCAGACAGTCAGTTATATACACATCTACCAGCAGTCTGTACAAAATAAATGATACAAATAAAGGAAAATAGATGTAAAATGTATAAATAAGAATACATACTATTTAAAACACAGCTTGCACAATCATCCTCAGTGTCATCTACACAGTGATCCTTCTTTAAAGATTGTTATGCAATGTAAATAAACACAACCAAAGCACAAACAAAAGAAACAAGGTATTATTTATTTATATTTTAACCCTTGTGTTGTGCAGCTGATCGACCAGAGTCCTGTACTACGAAGCTGGATTTCGCTTAGCCGGCTAAATTCAGGGAAATCTCGGGCTTTCCGGTCCTACGACGCTGGTTCTCTTTTAGCAGGCTAGATTTCCATGGTAACTTATGCTGAGCGGCAAACCTGGGGGCTATACTACGAATCAAGATTTTCGTTTAGCAAGCTAACTTCAGGGTTTCCGGTCCTACGAAGCTGGTTCACTTTTTAGCGGGCTAGATAACTTATTCTGAACGGCTATCCTCCGGAGCAGGATAGGTTCCAGGATAAAAGCACTGCCTGCTGACCAATCAGAGCTCAGTGTGCGGAGTTTAAAGCGATCAATTCATATGACAGGAGGAGAAAGGAAATACAGTTTAAACTGCCGTTGCAGGAAAGACGGCCGGCCAAAATCACCGACTGTGTGAACGTGAAAATGAATAGAATATCACCTCCCATCTCAGAGCAATCTGACTATTATAACATTAGCGTTAAGAAAGCTTACTTAAATATCTGCCACAACATAAGTAACCTACAGTCCGCGGCACTGTGAGTGCAGACGTACCCCATTATCATTCATATCACATGATATCACATCATAATGTATCATATATTTCCTTATCTGAGTCAGCTTCTTGAGCCGTATCTGGCATGCAACACTCACAGTGTCACATACTGTATGCAGAAGTATTATTTTAAGCAACACATTAAGTTGACACTCGAGTCAAATGTAAATAAAGTCAGATCCACTCGTGTCTTGGACGGGGCAGCAGTGATATCATAAACCTGTTAATGTACGCATTCAAACACTTTTTCTTTTACCAGCTGTATTCACCTTGCAGCTGCAACTATGTGGCTTTTATCCTGGATAAAGTGTTTAAGTCATGGATGTTTAAAGTTTAACGTCTTCATATTTGAGTAATATTAAAGTTCACTTTTCATTCAGGAAATATATGACGCGCTGCGCTGTCAGTACACGGTTTGTCCATGTTTGTGATTGGTCGAATGCTCCAAATACCACCCCTTTTATGTGAACGCGCACCTAACTAGATAGGACACGGCTGGCTTGCGGTCGAGGTGATAGCCAGCGTCGTAGGACAGTTTAGCGAGAGCGTTTTTATTTTTTGGATTTAGTCAGCCGGATAACTCAAAACATATCCAGGATATGTTGAACTAGATTCGTAGTATACCCCCTGCTCCGGAGCAGGTTAGGTGGCAGGCTAAGAGATCAACTCAGTGAAAGCACTGCCTGCTGACCAATCAGAGCTCCGTGTGCGGAGTTTAAAGCGATCAATTTATATGACAGGAGGAGAAAGGAAATACAGTTTAAACTGCCGTTGCAGGAAAGACGACCGGCCAAAATCAACTGACTGTGTGAACGTGAAAATTAATAGAATATCCCTCCCATCTTCAGAGCAATCTGACTATTATAACATTAGCGTTAAGAAAGCTTACTTAAATATCTGCCACGACATAAGTAACCGGATCAGAGTAACATTAAGTACAGTCCGCGGCACTGTGAGTGCAGACGTAGATGTGTCCCATTATCATTCATATCATATCACATCATAATGTATCATATATTTCCTTATCTGAGTCAGCTTCTTGAGCCGTATCTGGCCGTGCAACACTCACAGTGTCACATACTGTATGCAGAAGTATTATTTTAAGCAACACATTAAATTGATGAAACACTCGAGTCAAATTCTCCTAATTAAAGTCAGATCCACTCGTGTCTTGGACGGGGCAGTGATTTCATAAACCTGTTAATGTACGCATTCAAACACTTTTTCTTTTACCAGCTGTATTCACCTTGCAGGTGCAGCTATGTGGCTTTTATCCTGGATAAAGTGTTTAAGTCATGGATGTTTAAAGTTTAACTTCCTCATATTTGACTAATATTAAAGTTCACTTTTCATTCAGGAAGTATGACGCTGCGCTGTCAGTACGCTTCTCCGTGTTTGAGATTGGTCGAATGCTCCAAATACCACCCCTTTCATGTGAACGCGCACCTAACTAGATAGGACACGGCGGCTTGAGCGATCCACTTGATATCCAGCGTCGTAGTACAGTTTAGCGCCAGCGCGTATGTTTTGGATTGGGCCAACCGGCTAACTCCAACATATCCAGGTTAAGTTGAACCAGCTTCGTAGTACAGGCCTCTGACCTCTCCGCTCATCAAGTGGAGCCCTGAAGACAAGAGGGAGAACCACGCTCCGCTCATCAACCTCTCCTTCTGATCTTCCTCTTCGTCCTCTTCATCCTCCTCCTCATCCACCTCCTCAGGATCTTCCGTAAACTGGACTCTTAATTATTATAATTTAGTAAAAATGACCCTAAAGTTTTTATCAGCGTAGCCTTAACTGAGTATTATGTTTTTTAAATGGTGAAAATATTCAAAGGTTGCAGAAGGTGTTTCTGCACCGGATTGTACTTCTATTGTCTCAGTCTTGCTCTTATTGATGTCTGAATAAATGTTGATTATGTCACGGCTGTTTTTTTACTTTCTGTGGTTATAATATGTCCTCTTTACGTGATTGAGGTAAGAGTTAGGTAGTAAAAAAACACTCAAATATATATTTAATAAACCTCCAATCAAAGATTTTGTTGTAAAATCAAAAGATACGGCAATGGCCGTGGCTGTCCTCCTGATTGGTGGAGTTGGCCCAATAGCCGTAGCGCCACCGTCCTGACGTCAGGACAGTGTTCAATCTGGATCAATTTTATCAGATCCGTTGCAGCCCCTTTTTAGAGATTTGGGCATGGAGGAAAATAGAGAGGGTGTGTTTTCTGACACTTGGTGAGTTCCCTGGAACACCGGGGACACATATTCATGGATAAAAGACGTACAAAAGTGCATTTTGCATGATAGGTCCCCTTTAAATAGAACATTTTATTTTTAATTTCTGATAAAAATATTTTTATTGCTTTCGACAATGCATAACCAAGGGGTGTCCAAACTACAACCCGGGGCCACATGCGGCCCGTTGCCCACTTTTAATCGGCCGTCAGCAAATGCTAAAAGTATGAATGAATGTCAGAAATGTGTGCTTGTCTTACATTTTACGTTTATTATGTTAAAATAAACTACACAGTATTCACGTGTTAATAAAACCACTTTCCAAATAAATCCAGTCAATTATTAAAGTTGGAAACATGTTCTAACATATCTTAGTTGATAAGGAAAAAGCCCAATGACTTGTTTACATAACAAGCTTGAAATAAACCCTTCATATTTCTCCTTATTATCATCAATGTGATGCCTTTGTTTTAAGGGATAAGCTGCCAACAAGATACATGAAACCCTCTGGAGAGCTGTGAGCTGTTTTTCTTAAAGCATATTCAAGTATCAAGCATCATTTACCTACATTTGATTGAGTTTGCTAACTTATAACTAAACTTATGAGGCGATATACCTCTAGTGAGTGCCCAGCCCTTCGTATATTTCTCTGTATGTGGCCCTCGGGGGGAAAGTTGGGACACCCCTGGGATAAACAGTTAGTCATTCAGAGATGGAAAGCAAATATATAATGAGACCGTGGTCTGTACTGATTGTATGTACAAAGAACACAAACAAACAATAACAACGACTAAAGTAATTCCCTACATTCACTGCCAGTGAGCCTCAGACACACGATTATTGATCAGGAGCAGAGGAGCATTTTGATATCTGGACTTAACTAGAACAAACAGTTTTAATGTTAGGATTATATGGGGCTTAAATGTGTTATTTTTTAGCCATTAATCTAAAATCTTGTTTGTTTCTTTCAAATTGTGCTTGCATTATTGTTTTTCACGACCCCTGTGAAAACTAGATGGTACATAATCAAACTTCACACTTTTATTTGGTACAAAAACATTGATTTAATAAGTGAAGATAAAATAATGACTTAATGGAGAAAGATAGATAGCACATTCACAATAGAAAAGACATATCACTAGAGAATCTGAATAACACAATATGAAGGGATACTGAATCATTTGAATGTAAAATCTCTATAAAATACAGGAATATATAAACACATAATACAGACTACAGAAGGAAATACAGTGTGCGAAAAAGTACCCGTCCCACCGCCCGGGACGTGTTATTTACAATGTCGGACAAGTAGATCTTTCAATTGACTTGTCCAGAGGACAAGTGACGTTTTAGCCCTCATTTATTGACAAATTATTGATAAACTCAGTTTACAAAATGCAGAACTCATTCGCAAATTGTCCGTGTCCGCCATTGTTCGTTTAGAAATGTTAGTTTCGGTTCTGCTTGTCGATTCCTAAGGAAATGCATCTCGCCGCTTTCTGTACTGTTAGACGGGGGCGGGGCGGGGCGGGACGTGTAGCACAGTGGCAGGGTTGGGAAGCAAAACTCGGTTCCGAGTAGGAACAAATAACAATTGTCCGGTACCGGGATTAATACGAGTTCTGAGGACAGGAGGCGAGGCCGAGCCCCGCGGACCGCAGCTCTCTCTCTGCTCCGGATCATCTGATCGTTGCACGGTGCAGTTCTCTCTCTCCCTCTCTCTTTCTACACACAGCAGACCCGCTGCCCGTTTAACAGCCTAATCTTTGTCAAACTTTCTTATGTTCTTTCTTTAACACGTAATGAAGGTTATTAAGCGTTTAGCTCCTATGTTGTTATATTGACCGCCATTTCCTTTATGAAGTAAATCAGCCTCCCTGTCTCGCGCTGTCCTCACATCCCCGACCCCCAGACCCGGAGGAGCACAGGGATGTCAGTATTGTTTATGAAGCAGGGTAGGCCTATAGAAAATACATTATTGAAATGAAAATAGTATTTATTTACTTTTACAAACAGTGAGCAGCTGGGCAGCTGCAGCATGTGTATTGCAGGACATGTGTAAGCATGCAAGCGTCTTTGAGTTGTAGAAAAGCGCTAGGCCTATAGGCTATAAATATAATGTATTATTATTATTATTAGGCTTATGTGTTGGACATGTGTGGTTGGACTCTGTCTCACAGCAGGTTGCAGTGTAACATCAGAGGAGACTGGGCCAATTGTACATTCTCAAACTACCACATAGAACTAACTAAACAATGCAGAGATTATTTTTATATAATGTATTCAAAACCGTAAGAAATTAAACAGTCTGAAGTGATTTCTAAATAGGAATACAGATTTGACTTAATGTTTTCATAAATATTTTTCTCCCAGTTTGTCATGGGACTTATTTTTCCTCTCAAAGAACCGGAATCGAGAACCGAAAATAACCGGAATCGAAAAGCAGAACCGGAATCGTTAAAATCCAAACTATACCCAACGCTATGTGTGATGCAGTAAAATCTTACCGCTCACTTACGTTAGCGGTGACGTAAAAATCGTGGGGAAAAGTAAAATACGTTGGCGAAGAAGAAGATTCCAGTGGCCCCAATTTTTGTCCATTCTGGACAAGTGAAAAATGTATTCGGACAAGTAAATTGCCAAACTCACTTGTCCATGGACAAGTACTCTCTAAAAACTTTTTCTCACACTGAAATAATAGAAGTTAACTTTTCGAATTGCATCCTTCAAAACCAAGAAGATTTGTCATATAAGGAAATCCAAAATCTAAGACTCTTATCACAATATGTGTTGTCAGGATGATTCTTCATTTGCACCTGTCGGCCTCCATACTTATCCATGTCAGTTTGGTTTAAAGTAAACTTCAACACTGTCTCACAGCTAAAAAATACTGCAAAAAAATATATATATTTGTTCTCCATTTACAAAATGATTATACTAAAAAACAGCTTTTTTTTTAAAAGACTTAAAGGTCACTATCATGCTGTTTTTAGGCAATAGCATAGGTCTCAGATATATACAAATATATAAAAAACATGTCTATGAAGTGTTTTGCTCAAAATACCAAACAGATCACCCATTCTAGCCATGCCTCATATCCCTCTATTTCACTTCCTGTTTCAAAAGTGCTGATTGGGGTATAAAGCTTTAAAAAAAAAAAAAATTGATAACTAAAAAGTAGGGGTCTGAGCTCATGGGGGACCGGCAACTACTGTCTAAACTAAATACTGCCGTGATGAAACGCCATATCATGGATTATCAAGGATTCTTCTGAAACAGTATGGAGCTCAAAGGCTTTTCTCTTGCCGGTTATACCACAAGGGGAGTTCCTTTTATTTCCTGCTTCTTCACACACATGCTCTCAGTACAGGTTAGCTCTGAGTGTTAGCGATACTAATGTAAACACCGACCATATTAGCCGCGTTCACACCAAGTACTTTCCTGTACTTAGTTCCGGCACTAAGAGCCCCGGCGCTTTTAACCCCAGGGCACTTAGTACAGATCGCGTTCACACCGGAGTACTTTTCCTGAGGGAAGATTACGCAAATGAGCCGCTGACGTCACTTTTCTTCTGCTTTGGCTTTACTGGCAGGCCACAAACCACTTCACGGCGAGTACAGTAGGTGGCGGTATGCACCTTAAAGTTGTTTGCAACCCGCTGCAAAACAAGAGAAGAGAAGAAGAAAAAACTCCCGCGTTATACTGCGACGCCCACCCACTCGCTGTACAGGGTCTGTTGTTTACCTTCCGACCTCAGACATGATGGAGATGGAGTCGACTGAAGTTGTTGTTTGTGCTCATGTTATACAGCTTTGTAACTGAGTTAATGCAGCTGAGCAACTGCGTACAAAACAAAACAAGCGAGCACGAGTGGTGGTGGAGAACGCTTTTGGCAGACTGAAGGGCAGGTGGCGGTGCTTGATGAAAAGAAACGACTGCAAGATGGACAAGATCACATTCCAGGTGGCAGCATGTTGCATATTACATAACCTTTGTGAAAGTAATGAGTACAGGACGAATGGACTGCCTTACCGGCGACCCAGCTTTATGAGGCATCTGAACAGCGTGTAAATTGTAAACATTTTGACAATAAAGATGATCTTTGTACAGTGCTTTTTTCTCTTTTATTTCCAATCAAGACAGGCAACATTACAATAGTGTACAGCAGGCACGCCGGATTCATTTTAAAAGTGGGGGGCCAAAAAAGTGCGTGTGTATGGCCCAATCCCAAACCACGCCCTACACCCTACCCCTACACACTCCCCCTCCGTGACGGAGTGAACGTGGAGTGACACATGAGGTCCCTCCTGTCAGATGGAGGGAGACAGCGGCAAGCTTTGGGACGGCCTCCCCTCTCTCCGGCAGAAACAGGAAATGCCGTAACTGTATGTAACAACGGTTTCAAATCAGCATCTCTTGACAAAAAATGTAAATTAATAACTCAAATAAAACTCCAAAACATCTCTAATTGTGTTACTTTTTTGTAAAGCTTTTAGTTTTAACCTGATGTTATAAGTTTCTTAGTTTTGCAACAGTCTGTAAATATACACAACTTTATAATAAAATGCACACATTTACCTTTTTCTAGACTAAACACAGGTATGATCTAAGTTAAAAAAATATGAGGTTGTTAACATCGCAGTTTATCAGTGGATGTTTGCTGGAAGCACAAAACTGCATGTTTTGCATTGCTTTAAATTTCAGTTAATATAGTGGTGAGCATGAAGCTTTCAGAGTGGGGTTTTCTCAGCTACGAGTTCTTTTGGAAATTGCTCTCCTTATCCGCCTGATTATGCCCATGATTGCTAGGCCCTGTCGGGTTAGAAACTGCAGACAGCGCAGTTGCTCCATCATTCCATCTCTTCTTTTTTCCTGCTCAATACGCTGTTGTTTGACAAGCTGTATGTTGACTGGTGTTTGACTGAAGAAAGCGCACTTTTTTTTAATACACTCTGTGGAAATAGACTTTTCGTGGCTGTCCAGGAGGCTTGGGCACTTTTTCCAGTTATTAACTCCGATATTAACAAAGCTATCATCTCCACATTTTGAGAAAGTTACAAGCCGTTTGACAGCAGCAAATCTGCATATTTCACAGAAGGCCCGTTTAGTGGTTTTGCAAAGAATTAACCACTCTCTGTTTTTGTACCATTCTGCGTTGAAGTACCTTTCTCTTTGCCCAAATTCTAGCGGTCAGTTAGCTGCAGCTTTACCCGTCTCAATGTCCCGACAACAAACCTCCATGCAGTCGGAACCAGCCTGTTTCGGTTCAACGACGGCGGTGGCGGCGGTTTTGACAGTCTCTGCGGCCGCAGAGCTGCTGCTTTTGGGTTCATCTGGCTTCGCTGTTTCTATGATTGATGAAGGTCCAGGCTCCGGAGACGTGGATGTCAGGGATGTGACCTTCCAGTTGTTAATTTAAGTTTAGATTGACTGTATAGTTTTCTTCTGCGCTGGTTCTTCTGACGTGTTTGCAAGTGTATATATTTTTCTATCTAGGTTAACGGCTGACACACACAGAACAACGTAACAAATAAAGTAAACAACGTAACGAATAAACAAATCTAAGCTTTTTTATTGGTTGTAATTTACATGGATACATTTGAATGGTGTGACAATGTCCTATTTGATTGGGTTAAAATGTACATATTCTTCCTGTTATGTCTGCCTGCTTTATTTTACCTAATGCAAAGTGACCTGCTCCATCGAAATCAGTCGCATTGACCCGAAGACACATTTTGAGTTGTATACACTGTTGGAAAGAGGAGATTCATAGCTTTCTAATGATATCAGGATTGTTGTTGTAGGCTACTCCAAATATTAAGCAAAATATGTCACATTATATAATGACTGTTACAGAGTCATCATTTTGAGAAAAAGGCCTTTAAAGTTTCCTCTTCTCTGGATCGATCTGATTGATTATTAGCGGAGCAAATGATCAAAATAGTATGAAGGGAAGATAGGGGAAGCCCGCGAGTGTGTGTGTGTATACGTGTGTGTTTGTGTATTTTTGCGTTTGTGTGTATTGTGTTTGTTTCCCGGGGAAAACACTCACGAGAAACACCGGCTGTGTTATGCCTGCAGTGACGTAAAGTTACTCCGTTGCTTGTAATTATGCCGTTACAAGCTTCAAAGTTGTATTTATCATCTGAATTTGCCGAAACAAGTTTAATATTCTGAAAGCCAAGACTTTGTTTATTTGAAATCAGATAAAAACAAACTGTAACGGACCCTGCCGTGTTATCTATGATTACTATACGCCTTACATTCATAATTTCAGCAGAGGGAGGGGAAGCGGCGCTGTGGAACAGCAGAGTGGCGAGTGAGAGCTTTACAAGCTTAAAAAATGCCTGTAGCTAATGAGATTGAATATAACAATCAAACATAACAAAATATACACAGCTATATCAGATCGCGTTTTAGATGCGACTTTAGAGTAGAGGGGAATTATTGAAACGGGATTTGTACAGTGTTCCACGGCATCCGCCGCTGCGAAAATGTGGGGCAGGGCTGAAAAGTGGGGGGGCCAATGGCCCCCTGGCCCCCCCGCTTCCGGCGACCTTGGTGTACAGTGTGGCAATATAATAACAATAAACTGTGCCAGGTGTGTTGTATGCACAGTAAATAGGCTCAGCAGCAAACCCACCGTTATTATTTATCTTCCTGAGACCCACTGCATCCGTCTGCCATAAACATACATGTTAGTTTCGGCCCATAGTGGACTCCATTTTGTGTTGTGTAAAATGGGGGGGGGAATTAAAAGTTTGCAAATCCCCATGTCCTCCTCAGAGGACAATCATAAAAACATTTAGTTTTAGGTCAAATAATATTTAAATGATATAAATTATCATATTTGTGTATGTGCCCCTGCCATTCCTCCACAAGGTTGCAACATTGATGATAAATAAATGACAAATAAAGCTTTGCCAGTTTATAACCGATAAAACATGATGGTATCAGAATAATCACTTACATGTGATGTATAGGATGCTACGGTCACTAAAGATAAAGTGTCAGGAGAAATAAGCAAGCTACAGGATCTGTTTAACAGTAAATAGAAGTTCACATTTTTAATGTAAATAAAATGTAAATTAACATTATCAATATAAAATAAAGTGTCAGTTGTATCAAGACTATATAATAACAGTAATAACAATAGTATAAAATGAACTGGTGAGCATCTTGTCCTCCGTTTCCTGGGCCTTGGTGAACAGCACCATCTGATCCCCGTGCATCGACTCTTTCACCACGGCACGCCGGTCCTCCAACGCCTGGCGGTGTCAAAGAAATTCGCATCCCGTGTCCGCTTTCCTAGAGGGGAAAATAAGCAAGATACAAGATCTGTTTAGTCGCCATGTAGTTTTACAACATACTAGGAATGTTTTTTTGTATTTTCACAAATAGAATTAAGGTTTCACAAATCTGAAACTGTGTTATAAAGAATCTTTTGACTCTCTGGGATAATCCAGTCCAGATTTGATGAGTCTAGGTATAGTGGTTTAAGATCAGGACCTGGTCTAATGTGGTCTACATGTAAAAAAGCACTGAAATGCTTGAACTTTGTTTAATGTTGTTGAGGCAAGTTAAACATAAAATATGATGAATATTATGAAATAAACATGATTGTGAACATCAGTTCGATGCGTAACGTTCTTTCAAGACAAAGTTACAGTGGTGTACCTTTGCGTTTGGTTGCTGGTAAGGGGGATGAGCTAGCGCTGTGATCTAGAATGCAAAGCTCGCTTGTTTCCAATCCCGAGAGTTGTCCATCCTCGCCTGAAACAGACGATTAGTGCCATGAGTTAGTGAAGCAAATTACAGAAACACTGCACAGTTATTCACAAGTCAAAACGTTTTCATAGCGGCCGAGAATATCTAGCTAGCTAGATGTAGCTAGCTCGGGGCCGGTGTTAGCCTATTCAGCCTAGTATGGCTAGCTTGATCTACTGAGCAAATAAAAGTACATCTGAGACCATTATTGTGCAGATTAAAACCCCAGTGCATGTAGTTGATTTTACCTTCGTCGTGGTAGTCATCGTTGGCCACTGAATCCGCCGTTTGTAGTCCTGAGTTTCTTTATTTTTAGCCGGCTGTGCACGATTCCCAGGTCGAGTGAAAGCTACTGAACTGGCTTCAGTAGCATTCCCTGGGTCGCGTCCTCGGCGTAGATCTCCAGAAGCGCCGACACCTCCTCATCATTTCTTGATGCTTGCCATAACTGCTTTCAAAAACAAACCCAACGCTCCGTCGGTGCGCTGGGTTTTTGTAGCGAGGAAAAACAATGGCGTCTCCACACAACATTTTCACAGTTGTACGGGCGTGGTTTGCAATTCGCCCAGCCAATCAGCACTGGGGCACTTTTGGGGCACTTTTCACCCACAGAAAAGTACGCTCTCCCAGCGGGCTCTAAAAATGGGGGTAAAAGTACCCGAGATTAAGTACGATTTTTGGTGTGAACGCGACATAAGGGGTACTCACGGAACTAAACGCGAAAAGTACGGTGAAAAGTACTCCGGTGTGAACGCGGCTATTACGTCCAAAACAGTCGGGCATTGTTTCTGATAGCAACGTTTCTGATAGTGCCGTGGGTCCACATTTCAGATATTACGTCATATCGGACGCAAATCTGGATCAGCTCCGAGGAAAAGAGAGAGGGTTTTATTTTCTGACGCTGCGTGAGTTCCCCGACACACCGGGGACACATAGTGATGTATAAAAGACATCATAAAGTGCATTTTGCATGACAGGTCCCCTTTAAGATCGTTCAAACATGAAGAGTTTTTCTCTCAGAAATCTTCCTGCACCGAATCAAGCTTCTGTAAAAGGACATTTAATCATTGCTTCATATATATACATTATATATATATATATATATATTACGTGTATATATTTAACTTTTTATTTACTAATGAGCAGGTTTTCTCTCAGTAGCCGTCTGTCTCTGAGCTCCTGTGGAGGGCCAACAAGGATGTGGGTAAGTCAACATGCACATTTATTTATTTATATTTTAGAAGTAGATTATAACTAGATTATTCTTAACTATATAATATATTGCAAAAAACAACAACAAATATCTCCAAAAAAAGATAGAAGCTGCAGAACATTTCCACACGTGTCTAATGTTGGTGGTATGTTTTTACTTTGAATCGGCATATTAAGAGTATTCTTATTTATTCTTTATATTTTATATAAGCTATTCTATAGATATGTTTTAGATATATACTCTTTCTAGTGTTGATATGTATATTTTACTTTTTACATCTGCTAATTGTGAATGCTACCTTCCCATTAATGCGTCCCTACTAATGTTTTTTATTAAAATAATATACATAAATGTGTAATTTACTTTTATTTTATACATTTAAAAAATTGTGTCATATGCATCGACTTCGTTCCTCACTGCTAGATCCTGTGATTATATTATTTATACTTATATTATATTGTATTCCTGTCCTCCTGCAGTCGCACAGATAAGGAACCCCTCGTTATGGATGACATTGGTACGACAGTGAGAGCGAGAGGAACGCTGACCCCTGCACCTCCGCCAGCTGCATGTGGGCGAAATCTGCAGATGGGAAGATCTACGTGCCGTATGTCATCGCCTCGCACTACGGTACGAGACTAAATCAAGTTTTATGCAAAGGAGAAGCAGAGGTGGGAAGTAACTAAGTAGATTTACTCAAGTACTGTATTTAAGCACAATTTTGAGGTACTTGTACTTTAGTATTTCCATTTGTTGCTACTTTGTATTTCCACTCCACTTCAGTGCAGAGGTAAATGGTGTACTTACTCCACTACATGTATTAATACCTTTAGTTACTTCACAGATGTGGATGAATGATGTGAAATATAATCAAATGGTAAATCAGACTTGAGTTCCACCTGGAGTAAATTCACAAGCTACCCTGCAGTATACAAAGTCATTCAAACTAGCTGCACCTTTACCAGCTTTGAGAACACTTTAATGATCAATCATTATAAAACATATCATATATATTATTCTGAAATGGACCAATCTGCATAATGACTACTTTTACTGTCGCTACTTTAACTATATTTTGATGATAATACTTTTCTACTTTTACTTGAGGAACATTTTGAATGCAGGACTTTTACTGAAACAGAGTATTCCTACACTCTGGTACTTCTACTTTTACTCAAGTACAATATCTGAGTACTTCTACTTTTATTTCTCCCACCTCTGAGGAAAAGTCTAAGAACCTGAATGTGACCTTTGACCTAGTTTGACCTCCATTGAACCACAGCTACTTTTACTCAAGTACAAGATCTGAGTACTGAGATTGCACATTTGTTCACTGTCTCATAGCATATTTTAGTTTACTCAGTGCAGACAGGTTGTATTGAATCTTGCAGACACTGCCCTTATTTTAACCTCTTATTCCTTGAGCCAACTCCCTGTTAGAGAACGTGCTATTCAAGCATTGTGTCGCTAACAGGTGAAGGTATGTCACCATTGGTTGACAGTTTTGAAAGGTTGGGCTATTTTGATTCCTTACTATGTTATCATTAAATAATGCCAGATTAAATTAGAATCTAATACAAAAAGTGGTCATATGAATTAGTTACTATTTGTTTAACTTAATTACCTGTGTACTGCAAAATGTAAATTCACAATACAAGGCCTTTTTTGATTTTTTTCTCCAAATGTTTCACTCCCATCTGTACTCTGAGTGGTTTGTTCATATATCATCAATAGCCAGATTTATAGACTGATTATTGATGATTGCGTTAAGGATTATAACATCTGTTTCCCTAAAAAACATGTGGAGAATAGATTTTTCTTAAAGGCTGCTGACAGTTTTTCTGGATTTATGTCGTGGTACAAACCCATATCAAAACTCCCCTCTGTAAAAACCTTTGACTCTAATAAGTCGACAATAAAACAAGAATGTGATCCTGGTTTTAACCAGTGTACACATTTCTGTGCTGTTTCTGTATGCGTTAGTATATTTAAAGATAACATTTCAGAAAACGTGTACTGTAATAAAAAACAAAGTCATGATGTGAGTGAAACATTTTTAATTGTAATATTATTCACCATCCACCTCTTTAAAAATAATGACATTTCAAATGATAAGCTCCATCTTAAAACAGGGCATTAAAATAGACTTTACAAGCATATTTCATGCAATTTTGATATTTAAAAAACCCTTTATTTATCTCCCAGTCAGACGGGACGTTTGCAGTGAGTTAGTCTCACCTGTACAGGCAGTGCTGGAGTGTGTTCAAGGTGAAGAGATCATAATCATTAGAAGCAGTCCAACCAGTCAGACCGCTCTCACTGACACAGGCTGCAGCCATCAGACACTTAGATTAGCTTAGTTTAGCATATATACTAGGAAAAGGGGGAAATAGTGAGTGACAAAATACACATTTAAGTGTACTTAATATATCTCTGTACGAAAACTGAAATGTAAAAACAATTTGGCAACTTGTTTTGGTCCCAGCCAAGAAATAGCCCGACCCATAATCCCCTGTTAAACGTCTTATTGATGTTTTTACTCCTCTGATTTGGTATGGATTAAACAAACTGGATTCAGAGCTGCTGATAGGTGGATTTTGTTACCTTTGGACAGGCTGGCTTTGTCTTCCCCTGTTTCCAGTCTTTATGCTAAGCTAAGCTAACCAGTTGATGGCCTTATTTCTAACAAACATATACAGCAATCTTAATATCTATGATCAGCTGATCCAAGAGGGTTTTAAATAGTTTATAAAGCTTCAGAAGAACCAAATCTATCAGACACATGTAGTTAAGTAGAAATGGAAATAGTCAAGTACATTCTTTTAAGCTACTTTCCCTAAATTGGGAACTAGTGAAAAATGTACTTCAGTAAGTACTTCCCAACTTTACAAGCAGTGTGCAGAGAGGTGGACGAAATACAATTAACATAACACAACAGACAGCTGAGATGTAACATTTAATTTCCCTGGTTTGTTAAACCACTGCAGCCTAATGTTTAATGATCAGGTATTGTTGATTCTCCAAGTAACTGTAAATACATTTTGTACCAATATACTATAATTCAATAATCAATCCTGAACTTCCCCTTTAAAACACACCAGAGACCCATCATTTTCCCCTCAATTGAAAATTATAAAAAATATATATACAGTATTTTACTAATGAAAAAGGAGTGCATTACTTCCACTAGTAATGTCTGCAAGTATGAAACACTTTTTGAACACACAATTCTGAGACAATAAATACTTTTCTTGTCCCCCTGACATATAAAGAAGTGGTAAAAGTTTATTTCTGAGTAAATAGTTTTCTGATCACTTCAAGTCATGACGGCAGGAAGTGCAATCCGTAGAATAAACTAGAGTACATTAGAACATACTCATCAGTATTTTATGTGTTTTTATGCGTCTCATCAAGGTGAACCATATGTGATCAGATTCTGAAAATTAACAATGTGTACAATGTACTTCCCCAGTTGAATACATTTATTACATTTAGTGAGAGTGAATCTTTCTGTAGAAAATCAAATGGTTGTTCTACTCAGTGTGATTGACAGGAGAGATGATCAGAGGGGCAGAGTTTTTACCACCATATTAAGGGACAAAGTATGGGTAGAGTTTCTCTTTGAAGCAGCAGCCAGTGAAGGAGTAGATCAGAGCTGCAGCATCAACATCATAAAAGGAGACCAGACCCTCCTCATAATCCACAAACACCCCCACCTTCTCAGGCTGAGACTTCAGAGAGAGACGGACTGAGGACAGCAAAGCTTGTACTCATTTTCATTCCTCAACACTATCGCCAGTAACCATCTGAGGAGACTGTGATTTCCCTTCCTGTTGATCGACTCTCTGGCCACTCCTAATCCACTCAGTCTTCCCTTTAACCTGAACCTCGTAATAAAATCTTCCTGAAGAGAAACTCTGCTTTGCTAAGACAAGACAAGTATCAAATCTCTCTGGATTGTCTGGGAGATTCTTCTCACATCACCATGTTTAACTTGTTTTCCATCATCAGACAGGATGAGTCAGGATGTGCTGTATCAGGATCAAGAGTCACCTCCACCTCATACTGCTGGACCCTCTTCAGCTCCACCTCAAGCAGCTTCTTCATCTGTTTACTGAGCGTCTCCTCCAGCTGAGTCACAGCTCTCTCACAGTCCCCTCATATGAAGGTGGACGGACCCTGACTTCTGTCCAGTTCTTGGTGGGTGGAGCAGCGTTCAGGGACGTGAAGCTTTGGAGGAGGTGGAGCTGGTCTTCAGAGCGTGACAGCTGCTCCACCTCAGAGCTTCTCTTCTTCAGCTCAGAGATTTCCTGTTCCAGCTCTTTGATGAAGCCTTCAGCCTGTTCCTCTGTCTCTCTCTGCTTCTCTTTGATGGTGTCGATGAGCTCGGCCTGGCTTCTCTCAACAGACTCCTTCAGAGCGGTGAAGACCTGAACACCATCTGCTATCTCTCTGTCTGCTCCTTCCTTACTGAGCTCCACTGAGCGATTCATCTCCTGAATCTTCAGTCGTCTCTTCTGGATCATCTGCTGAATTTCAGCCTCTGTCTTCCCCAGCTCAGCCTTCTTTCCTTCATATCCTTCTTTCAGAGGAAAACATCATGTGTCTTGTGTCTGAATAGTGCAGAGCATGCAGACACACACCTGGTCGGTCTTACAGAACAGCTCCAGCAGTTTATCGTGCTTCACACACATCCTTTCCAGGTTCTCCACAGGGTCGATCAGCTGATGTTTCTTCAGGCCTGGCCTTGTCAGATGAGGCTCCAGGTGAGTCTCACAGTAGGACTCCAGACACACCAGGCAGGACTTCAGGGCCTTCAGTCTGGTTCCAGTGCAGACGTCACAGGGAACTTCTCCTGGTTTGACACTTGTTGCTCTGAGCTGCTGCTGCTGGCTTTCTGTTGAGCTGACTGTCTGAACTGAGCAGCCATCTCAGAGATGAAAGTGTTGACCAGCAGCTCAGGCTTGTGTTGAAAACTTTTTACAGTTGGGACACTGAGAGGGGACTTTAGTATCCCAGTGTTGAGAGATGCAGGCTTTACAGAAGTTGTGTCCACATGGTGTGCTGACTGGATCAGTGAACACATCCAGACAGATGGAGCACAGAAACTGATCTTCAGTCAGCAGACAGCTGGCAGCAGACATGTCTCTCTGGGACAAAACGTGTGAAAAAAACAAAAACTGTAATGTATATATGATTTAATCTCTTGTATCTGTTTGCTATAAGTCAAATAGATGGTGATACTGAACTCTGCTGATGTATCATGATTATGCGGAGGGTGAAAGATTGCTCAAATTTGCAGTACACTGTTATTGTTAAATGTTAAAAAATCTCTCTGTTTGTTAATATTATAAATAAATCTGGAAAGTCATAGCAGCATTCAGTTTAAACTCTAAGAAACACAATGTGTAAGCTCTAATACTGTTGGGGGATTTTGCCGTTGTTGAACAGAGGAGTGAAACCTCCTGCTGAGCATCACTGAAGTTAATACTAGTTGTTGTTGTCGTGTGCTGTGCTGAAGCGCAATCATCCTTGTACATTACTGTTTTATATACAGTACTGTATTCACTGTATTTATTATTATCTGTGTATTTATTCTTATTTATACATTTCCCATCTATTTACCTTTATTTTTGTATCATTTATTTTGTACATACTTCTGATAATTGTGTATAACTGACTGTTTTGCACTCTGGTTAGACCCTCCTTAATTTCGTTACACTGTGCTTGCATTTTGTAATGACAATAAAGTAATCTGATCTAATCTAATCTAAAAAACAGTAAACGTTATCAGCTTCAAAAGGCAGACAGCAGTTACTACAGAAACAGGTTCAAAGCTCAAGGCTACTTACCACAGTGTGTACAAATGATAAAATGAAATATGTAATTGTCATGCCTTTTTATAAAAACACTTGTAACACAACACCAGATCCCTTGCTTTGGACAGTCCAGAAACAAATCTAATATTTAGATTCTACTTTGTTTAATAGAGTCAATTATAAAGATGTTTTCAAATACAGGAAATATGAAAATTAGCATAAGCTAATGCTAGCTTTGACTGTATGCTCTCTAACCTAACTTACCAGAGTTTACATTGTATTGTGGCTCTTGCTAATATCTTAACTGACACATATTTATAGTATAATATTCTTTAATGGTAAATGGATGTAATACAGTCAGATTCTGATTTTAATCCAGCTTTGACTAATATTTAGTAAGTGATGTGTCTGTAGTGTACTCACCAGTGTTTGCAGAGTCCTGCTGTGTTGTTGATAAAAAGCTGCTGGATTCAGTGAGTGTTTCTTCAGAGAAACAGAGACTTGTCTCGGCTGCTGCTCTGCTGTCGCTCAGACAAACTTCAGCTTTGATTTCCGGGAAATTGAAACTCTTCTCTTACAGTTGGCCCACCTCTCAGTGGCTTTGCCAAGAGGAGTGGAGGAAGAACTGTTGAGGCTTGTTATTTAACTTTGTGACGATGCATTTTACAGCTGATCCAAGAGGCTTTTCAAATAGTGTATTGAGCATAAGTAGGAATATGTTCTCAATACATAAAGGACATCTCTTTACACATCTGGAGATTTATAGCTATATTTCACAACGCTGTGTTATGGTCCCTGTTTAAGAGCAGCTGGTGAAACATTCCTCCTCCCTGAACAGACTGTTTGAAAACGGGTCTTGTAAGAAATATGAGGAGTAAAGGCTTGTGGAGTTATACAATAAACACACAACGTCTAAATCCTATTATTAGATGCGATATTAATCACAGAGGAACGAACCCGGGAGGAAGACCCGCCCCCCGTCGAGACGGCCAATAGGAGAGGACTATAGACTATACATATGATGGACAGGAAAAAACGCTCTCTCTCTACCCCGGCCACGCGATAAACAACAGCTGGGAGGAGGCAGCGGCACCCCACGCGAACGGGGAGAGCCGCTGTCAGTACCATGGCCGTTTCTCAATCCCGAGGATGCTGGCTTGGTAGCACAGCCGAGCCGAGCATCTTGCTTCAGAAGCAAGGCAAGAATACTTCCTATTCGGAAAACGAAGAGTGGAACAGGCTAGCAAGTGTGCAGGTGTGCGTCATATGAGAGGCCCCGCCTTACATCTTCCGCCACAGATTTGGGGAAATTGGTCCATGCGCAAAGCATTGTGGGGATTTTAAGGACGCGAAGTCTACCCATGTGCAGCCTCGAAATTTCCCCCAAACCAAGGACGCGGCCTCGGTGGAATTCCAAGTATGCTGGAGATTGGAACAGTCCTTCGGCGGCATACTTGAAATATTGGCTTGGAAGCCAATATCCTCGCGATTGAGAAACGGCCCGTATGTGTTCGCCCTACCATATGTGTTCGGGCTCCGTCGCTTACCAATGACGTCACGCATTGTGATTGGCTGTACGGTAATCGCACGCTGATTGGTGTAACTAGGGGCGCTGACTAGGGTATACCGGGGGTCTGATCAAAGGATGAAGCTGTTAACGTGCTGCTACCATAAACTGGCTGTAGCCCACAAACCAGCGACGTGCAGTCAGGGGAGGCAGGGGAGGCAGAGCCTCTCCTGTCATACTCCAATGCAGGGGTCGGCAACCTTTTTGATATGAAGTGCCATTAAAAAAAAAAATTGTTATCAGCGTGCCAACGATCGAGAATTATCAACAGGGGGGGTTGAGGAGCTTGACGCTTGTGAACTATCACAGGAGGGCGGGGGGGCCTCGCTGCGGGGAAGCAGTGTGTGGACCTGGCAGCGCAACTTACATGATGCCGAAATTAACAAACACATTTAAATAATTGATTTAAACAGCATAATAATAAGGACGATCGTCCGTTCTGTGATTCTCCAGAACACACATGTTATGATATTAGGGTCATGCAGAGTGAGATGAGATCGCTGTCCCTTTAAGAGAGAGAGAGAGGGGTGTGGCATGTGCATGTGTGTGTGGATGGTAGAGCGAGAGTGAGCGAGCGTGTGTATGTTTCTGGAAGTGAAACGAGGCAGCAGAAAAACAGAGGTCTGTGATGTATTTTGTGAAACAGAAGAACAGCTAAATAAATGCAACGGCCTCCCAAGAAGAGCTCTCCAGTCATTTAAGCTAAAGTGGGTTATTGAACCTGAAGCTTGTTGCTTCTGCCCTCCTCGACTACGGTCTGGGAGCCGACAGGAAAGTTCATCACACAGATGGCCAGTCGCCCCTTTGTAGCATATTATTTCAATGAGAGATGAGCAGATCGCCACTGGGCTTTCAACTAAAGACACAGCCACGCAAAAACTGCGGCATTTGTACAGCTCCTTATGGGTAGGCCTACTGAAATTTGTGAAGTGCTTTCCTCTGTGGTGAAACGATCAGCCCTGCACCACGGAGGAAAGCGGCAGAAAGTCACATGAGTTAAACAGCGGGGCTGCACTGCGTGCATGGCTTCCTTCTGCAGGTAACGGGGAGACGCGCTCTGGCGGCGGTCTCGTTCAGGATCCGAAAATACAATTTAAATATTCCTAGTGTGCCACTGGTTACGGTGCCGCATGCCAATGCTGGCACGCGTGCCAGGGGTTGCCGACCCCTGCTCCAATGTAACGGAAAAAATATTAAAGAAAAACTAAATAATAATAATAAAATGTCTCCACTGATCTGTGTTGTAAGTGTGATTTCTGTATGATGTAAGGATTATAACATCTGTTTCCCTAAAAAACATGTGGAGAATAGATTTTTCTTAAAGGCTGCTGACAGTTTTTCTGGATTTATGTAGTGGTACAAACCCATATCAAAACTCCCCTCTGTAAAAACCTTTGACTCTAATAAGTCGACAATAAAACAAGAAGTTGATCCTGGTTTTAACCAGTGTACACATTTCTGTGCTGTTTCTGTATGCGTTAGTATATTTAAAGATAACATTTCAGAAAACGTGTACTGTAATAAAAAACAAAGTCATGATGTGAGTGAAACATTTTTAATTGTAATATTATTCACCATCCACCTCTTTAAAAATAATGACATTTCAAATGATAAGCTCCATCTTATAAACAGGGCATTAATAAAATAGACTTTACAAGCATATTTCATGCAATTTTGATATTTAAAAAACCCTTTATTTATCTCCCAGTCAGACGGGACGTTTGCAGTGAGTTAGTCTCACCTGTACAGGCAGTGCTGGAGTGTGTTCAAGGTGAAGAATGAGATCATAATCATTAGAAGCAGTCCAACCAGTCAGACCGCTCTCACTGACACAGGCTGCAGCCATCAGACACTTAGATTAGCTTAGTTTAGCATATATACTAGGAAAAGGGGGGAAATAGTGAGTGACAAAATACACATTTAAGTGTACTTAATATATCTCTGTACGAAAACTGAAATGTAAAAACATTTGGCAACTTGTTTTGGTCCCAGCCAAGAAATAGCCCGACCCATAATCCCCTGTTAAACGTCTTATTGATGTTTTTACTCCTCTGATTTGGTATGGATTAAACAAACTGGATTCAGAGCTGCTGATAGGTGGATTTTGTTACCTTTGGACAGGCTGGCTTTGTCTTCCCCTGTTTCCAGTCTTTATGCTAAGCTAAGCTAACCAGTTGATGGCCTTATTTCTAACAAACATATACAGCAATCTTAATATCTATGATCAGCTGATCCAAGAGGGTTTTAAATAGTTTATAAAGCTTCAGAAGAACCAAATCTATCAGACAAATGTAGTTAAGTAGAAATGGAAATAGTTAAGTAATTTTTTTAAGATACTTTCCCTAAGTTGAGAACTAGTGAAAACTGTACTTCAGTAAGTACATTTAAAAAAACACAAAAAAAACATTCTTTGTTCCTTTTTTTTAATCCATTGAGGCTTTGTTCAAACTTTACAAGCAGTGTGCAGAGAGGTGGACGAAATACAATTAACATAACACAACAGCTGAGATGTAACATTTACATTTCCCTGGTTTGTTAAACCACTGCAGCCTAATGTTTAATGATCAGATATTGTTGATTCTCCAAGTAACTGTAAATACATTTTGTACCAATATACTATAATTCAAATAATCAATCCTGAACTTCCCCTTTAAAACACACCAGAGACCCATCATTTTCCCCTCAATTGAAAATTATAAAAAAAGACATGTATATATACAGTATTTTACTAATGAAAAAGGAGTGCATTACTTCCACTAGTAATGTGTGCAAGTATGAAACACTTTTTGAACACACAATTCTGAGACAATAAATACTTTTCTTGTCCCCCTGACATATAAAGAAGTGGCAAAAGTTTATTTCTGAGTAAATAGTTTTCTGATCACTTCAAGTCATGACGGCAGGAAGTGCAATCCGTAGAATAAACTAGAGTACATTAGAACATACTCATCAGTATTTTATGTGTTTTTATGCGTCTCATCAAGGTGAACCATATGTGATCAATTCTGAACATTAACAATGTGTACAATGTACTTCCAGAGTTGAATACATTTATTACATTTAGTGAGAGTGACTCTTTCTGTAGAAAATCAAATGTTTGTTCTACTCAGTGTGATTGACAGGAGAGATGATCAGAGGGGCAGAGTTTTTACCACCAAAGTTAAGACTTGGACCAAAATGAGGGCAGAGTTTCTCTTTGAAGCAGCAGCCAGTGAAGGAGTAGATCAGAGCTGCAGCATCAACATCATAAAAGGAGACCAGACCCTCCTCATAATCCACAAACACCCCCACCTTCTCAGGCTGAGACTTCAGAGAGAGACGGACTCGAGGGTCAGCACAAGCTTTGTACTCATTTTCATTCCTCAACCATATCACCCAGTAACCATTCTGAGGAGTCGCTGTGATCTTCCCTTCCTGTTGATCGACTCTCTGGCCACTCCTAAATCCCACTCAGTCTTCCCTTTAACCTGAACCTCGTAATAAAATCTTCCTGAAGAGAAACTCTGCTTTGCTAAAACATCAGCACAAGGATCAAATCTCTCTGGATTGTCTGGGAGATTCTTCTTCACATCACCATGTTTAACTTGTTTTCCATCATCAGACAGGATGAGTTGGGATGTGCTGTATCAGGATCAAGAGTCACCTCCACCTCATACTGCTGGACCCTCTTCAGCTCCACCTCGAGCAGCTTCTTCATCTGTTTACTGAGCGTCTCCTCCAGCTGAGTCACAGCTCTCACCACAGTCCCCTCATATGAAGGTGGACGGACCCTGACTTCTGTCCAGTTCTTGGTGGGTGGAGCAGCGTTCAGGGACGTGAAGCTTTGGAGGAGGTGGAGCTGGTCTTCAGAGCGTGACAGCTGCTCCACCTCAGAGCTTCTCTTCTTCAGCTCAGAGATGTCCTCAGACAGCTGAGATGTAACATTTACATTTCCCTGGTTTGTTAAACCACTGCAGCCTAATGTTTAATGATCAGATATTGTTGATTTTCTGTACATACATTTTGTACCAATATACTATAATTCAATAATGAATCCTGAACTTCCCCTTTAAAACACACCAGAGACCCATCATTTTCCCCTCAATTGAAAATTACAAAAAAAGGATATATGTATATATACAGTATTTTACTAATGAAAAAGGAGTGCATTACTTCCACTAGTAATGTGTGCAAGTATGAAACACTTTTTGAACACACAATTCTGAGACAATAAATACTTTTCTTGTCCCCTGACATATAAAGAAGTGGTAAAAGTTTATTTTTGAGTAAATAGTTTTCTGATCACTTCAAGTCATGACGGCAGGAAGTGCAATCTGTAGAATAAACTAGAGTACATTAGAACATACTCATCAGTATTTTATGTGTTTTTATGCGTCTCATCAAGGTGAACCATATGTGATCAGATTCTGAAAATGGACAAATTCCAAAGCCAGCAGAAGCAGTGGTTGTCATCCATGACTAAAAACAGAATCAAGTCCCACGTTCTTGATGACGCCGCCCTTCTGGTATGTAGTTTACAGAATTATCTCATTCACCAAAAGTGTTAAAAGTAGTGTTATTACTTTGACAGAGGATTATAAATTAACTGGTATTGCTTCACATCCACAGTATTAATTGTATCATTAATGAGAATATAATTCATAATTAATGATTTTCAAACAGAATTAACTATTATGTGTAGGAAGTTTAGGAAGTGTCTCATAAGTTAAAAATCCCAAATGTATCCAACAAAACATTATGAACAAATCATTGTTTCTATTATGATGCCAGGATATTAGGATACATTCAAATGTAAACAACAGTTTTGTGTATTTATTTAATTGATCTCTCTACCTCTCAACAATTATTTTCCCAGCTGGAGAAGTTGCATGCCCTTGGCTTGAAGCCCCTGCTGCTGCTGGCGTATCCCCCTACCAAGAGGGTGCCACGGACACCTAAAATGAAGGTTTTGATGCCCATGCATGCCCAGCTTAGCACATCAGCCAAGACATGCCTCGACAATGTGGAGGCCATTTTCAAGCTGATGGTTGCAGGTGAGATTGCATTTATTAATAACCATCTGCACGAGTCACTCATGCATATATTGACTATCTGTTATACAATGTGTGGTGTTGATTTGTCCTGTTTATTTCAAAGCAACAAAGAGAGTCATTTTAAAGAGCTGGGGTCTCATTTATAAATGTATGCACAAAACAGGGCTTGAAAGAGGTGTATGCCACTTCCCATGCAAAAGTTGTAATCTATATATTTTTTTTAATTGACAGAAGATTATGATGACAGGGGAAATTGTCTATGCAGATGGTGAGGTGATGAATTGAAGCCAGATTGTAGAAATACATGTTATAAGCATCATTATACATATAATAAAGCCTCTCACATATTTAATTTCAGTTAATATCACACGTTTCTTAAAGATCCTACATTCAAACCATCAGTGTTATTTGTGCATATGCTTGTGAGCCATAACTAATTCCATAAGCATCTTTCAATTGTAAAAGAAGTAAGCCAACTCAAATCTCAAATCAAATTCCACTTAGTATTTCATCAGCACTGTCTCGCCATCACATTCCCCACCATCGGAGCGCAGAGGAGATGGTGGAAACAGTATAGTACTGACACTCGTGGTCAGTTGTGGAGCGCACCACAGCTGATGAAAAAAATCCAAGATAACATGAAATAGCAGTAAACAATAGCAGAACAGATGCAAGTACCAGACTGTGTCTCCAATGCGTTCTGTGGTGCACAAAGAGCGCACTGAAGACACTGCGGCCCCACACACGTCTTCTCAAGTGACCTCACCCAGCACATCTTTCCCACCTACACATATGGATAGCAAAGTCTAGAAATAAAGCCAGTGACAGCTCTCGCACAATCTCACATATGAGTCCTAATTATATTGCAGGCCAAAACTTAAATAAATACATTTTGTTCACTTATCAAACTTCCATTTTCCAATGATAACCCAGTGTGGGGGATACCATTGAGTTTTGCAAATATTGAAGCGATCAGTTTGATTGCTGTAAACATTTAATTACTGTATGATACTCGTAATGCTGCATGGTGGACCACTGGCACTGCTAGGACCCCCTGCATGTAAGAATTAAGAGGGGACAAGTGTTCTGGGACATCCTCCATCACAATCAGAGTCAGTCACACAGTCAGAAAAAGAAATTGTTTTCTTCTTCAAATAAATTGCGCTGAGCAGTGTGGACAACCCTCAGCTTCTCTGGCTCCTCTGCCCTGATGCCAAGCAGATACCTGTGGGTGACATCATACTCAATCAATCTTTTTTTTACAGTTTAGGTTGATTAGGGTTGCCTTTTTTTTGCATGTTTTGCACATTGGCCTAATTTCATATTTTATAATGTATGTGTGTGTATTCCATGTTCCTGTTTTCAAACATTCAATATTCAAAGGTGTTGTCATATGCACAGCTACAGCGTAGTTGTTGGCAATGACAATCTTAACTCCCAGGCTCCTCCAACAATGCAGCATACAAATAGTACAAGAAGAAATAAAATAGTGCAAGAAGAAACTAGTCCAACAACGTAGGTGCAAAACTAACATGCAGGAATAAGTCAAATATATACTTATAAAATAGAATAAGATAAGACAGAAAGTCAAATGAAATACTAATATGGGGAGGCATGAATGAAAAGGTTGTATAAACAGATGTGGATATGTATAAATATATTATATATGAACAGATAACTAACCAATGCAACATTATGGTATTATACATAATAAATAAATATGTGGGCTTTTAAACAGATTTGTACTACAAATCCTTTGTAGGTTGGACAAGACTCAACCCAGACCAAGAGGAGAACCCTGACACACCAACACCACCCCAAGACCCACCCAACCAACTGCCCGATGGAAGCTACATCTTAAATTTGGTGCCATGTGATCCATCACCCATCACCCATAACCAGCAACCACAGGAAACAGCAGATCCACCACCACACCAGGCTCCAAGCACCCACCCACCACCACACCAGGCTCCAAGCACCCACCCACCACCAAACCAGGCTCCAAGCACCCACCCACCACCACACCAGGCTCCAAGCACCCACCCACCACCAACCAGGCTCCAAGCACCCACCCACCACCACACCAGGCTCCAAGCACCCACCCACCACCACCAGGCTCCAAGCACCCACCCACCACCACACCAGGCTCCAGCACCCACCCCACCACACCAGGCTCCAAGCACCCACCCACCACCACACCAGGCTCCAAGCACCCACCCACCACCACACCAGGCTCCAAGCACCCACCCACCACCACACCAGGCTCCAAGCACCCACCCCACCACACCAGGCTCCAGCACCCACCCCACCAAACCAGGCTCCAAGCACCCACCCACCACCACACCAGGCTCCCAGCACACCACCCCACCAAACCAGGTTCAAATTATGCTGGAACCATCACGCCAAATCCCACCAATGCGGCAGCCACGTAAAAGAGCCAAAACAATGAAAGGTTGTTTAGCTTGTATTCTACTCACATTTAGATGCCACATAAGCATCAGTAGTTAATGTTGCGATCTTTGTAGACCAAACATTGATTTATTAAAGGCCGGACTCATATTTGCCTTCAAATGTTATGCATGGATGCTATATTAATGTTTCGCACACATGCACATTTTGGAGTTAAAACAAAGACACAACAGAGTAACCTGTATGTATGTTGTCTGATAAGCTGAAGTCACATTCATTAAAACCTTTCTATACTTTATAATTTAATAGAAAGCTTGCACATCCCTCTTAATGTAATATAGTGCTACAGAGCCCAAGTCCCAGTGTAATGAATATAAGACTAAAACATATCCACTCAGTAGCAAGCAATGTAAGATGTAATCAGTCCATTAGCAGACACAGCAACATCCCGAAGGAATGGCAGAGAAGCTAAGATTTGAATAAAACCTTGTGTAGACTCGTAAACTTCTGTGATTTCTCAGTAGCAAACACTAAATGTGCTTATGTCACACAGTGGAAATGTTTGTGCATTCTGAGTTGAGCCCTATACAAAACGTACTTTACCTGTTCTGCACATTTGTGCAAATAATGTATTCCATACAATTACAGATTGCTCTCAAACCATCTCGAGGTGTTCCCTGTCCGCAAAATAATAAAGACAAGGAACCGAAAGGTAGGATAATGATTACCTGGATGACAGTGTTTGCTGTTGGATAACTTTTCTGAATTTGTATAGCTATTACTTTATCTTACCTTGAAGGAATGCAGTTGTCCAAGTCACAATATTAAGCTATTTGTGTAAACATCCTGTAAATCCCTCTAGTCGGTCAGATGTCTTTTTTCATGACTATTTTTTTAATATATGCAAACTATTTGAACAATACATATATTATAAGTACTTGTGAAAGTACAAAGTTCAAATAACATACAGATGTACAATGTCTTTGTCTGCCTGCCACAGGGGGGACGGAGCACCTTTATGACTGGGAGCCCTGCACCATTTGGTATGTTAATTTGCTTTTGTACAATTACATCTATGTGTGCTGTTAACATTTGTGGTAATTGTTGGCACGCCATTATCTTAGGTGGCATTTGTTAAAGAAAAATGCAAAAAGTTCTGCTGTCTGTAGCACCAGCTATACACAAGTTATTTTAAATGTGCGAAGTCCACACTAAACGATAAATTGAAACTAGGTAGTTTATTTAATTAAAGCTGTGTCAATATTTGATTACACCACAGAGACACCAGGTTCACGTTAGCTACTCTGGCGTCAAGTCCACACTTACTAAAGTATTAGTAAATAATCACCAAACAACAGAAATGTAAAGGAACTAGGACAAAGAATTATGATTAGACATTAATCTACAGATAGTGCAAATTAACAACAGTGACAATCAAGTGGTGAAACCGTAAACTACAACAAAGGGTAATATATCAGTACCCTATTATTGGGCAGATAAAATTGTAACGTAACAAACGCATCATGATATAATTTCCCCCAAGGGGATCTATAGACTGTTTCTTATCTATCAAATGCTATTTTATCCCTTATCTTGGAATACAATGTGCCTGTTGGAGTAGTTATTATTCACTTGAAATGTTCTGCTGTCAGGCTCTAGGGATGCAATGATTTTACATTTTGATGCCATGATAATAGTCTGAGGAAACATCACCTTTGTCAGGGCTTTACAACTATTACACTAAGGATGGATGAATGTGTACTTATAATTAGAGGTTTTATAGGATTTTTCCACAACATTTTGGCATTTTCAGCTGCTGTGCCTATTTACCTTTATTAACACGATTAACCAGTTTTCCATATTTTCCAATGAGCAACAGTTGCAGTAAGGAACCTTAACGTACCATAATGTAGTTGTTTAGAGAGTGAGAACAAAAACACTCAGTGTAGCTGAACTGTTAAAAGTGACATTGGTTAATCGCTGCATCCATACACTGGAATACCAAATACTTCATACAACACTGCACTTGTCTTCAAACGTTTCTAAAACAGTATCACAATTTTAAAGTAGCCTAATGAAAATCAATTGAATGTGTATTACTGCTCACTAATTCTTCTTCACCCTCCCTTTATTTTTTTTTTTCTCAGTGGTATGTCCTGGCCTCCATCCTGGCAAGCAGCCTGATTCCCACCCCATGCAAATCCCATTGCCAAACAAAACAATAAATGTTTTGGTGTTTGTATGGAATTAATAAAGTGCAACAGTTTAACAACTGCAACAGACTTAACATTTTTTTGACTTGAAGGATTGTTGCATTGTTTTATGGCCACTGGCAATTAATTTCACAGGTGAATTGCATATTGATGTAAAATGAAGCTCAGCGCAAGTTCTTTCAGGAAGACTGGGTATATATATATACATTCACTCCGCAGCTGCATATAATCAGCTCATCACAGGCGTTCTCTTTAACATATTACATTTCACCTCATTCTCCAGCAGCCAATCACCGTGCTGCAGCCAAACTTTAAAATGGCAGTCAGCTGTTATTTCAGGTTGTCATGCTGCCGCCCGCCTCCACCCCATCCACCTCCTTTCATCACATCCAGTGCCAGGAGAGCTGATCCAAAGACCTCATCACACCCCTCTTCATCCCATCTCCTCATCAAATCCAGATCTTCAGCATCATCACCAGTGTCTAGACCCCGGGGGGTTTCCTATATGCTCACGGCTGCATTTCCCCCTTTAGATATACCATTTCAGGATCGGGGTCTAATCGCCAAAGACTTAACATTTATCGTATGGCATGTGTCAATAAATGTTCTTTAAACAAAATGAAGTCTCTCCTGATTGAAATACACAGAAGCAGTCCACAAGGGGTCCTTGAGATGATAGTACATTATTGAAAACATTAATAACAGAATGCTTAATGCACAAAACATCAAGAAATAAGTAGCCAATCCTTTGAGAATACACTAGGCTATTTTAATTTAATAATACATTACATTTATAAAGCGCTTTACCTGGTGCTCAAAGCGCTTACAAGCAAGTAAAAAAAATAACAACAAAAGTAGAAAGTGCTAAGCTAGGTGGAATAAGGGCAAGGGGTTAGTTGATTAGGAGTTGAAGGCAAGAGTGAAAAGGTGAGTTTTGAGGGATTGTTTGAATGATGTGAGAGTGTTGACGTGGCTGGAGAGGGAGTTCCAGAGTGTGGGGGAGGCTGCTGCGAAGGCCCTGTCACCCCAGGTCCGGAGCTTTGTCCTGATGGGCTGCAGTTAGCTTCAGCAGACCTGAGGCGACGGGGGGGGCAAGGTTGTTGAGGGCTTTGAAAGTGAAAAGTAATATTTTAAAGTCAATGCGGTGTTTGATGGGAGGAATTTAGTGTTATTATTCTTTCCCCAGTTAACTAAGCTATGCTGAAGTGCCAGTAGATAACTTCTAAAGACCAGTACAGGGGCTTCAAAGGTTTTTTACTCGTTCTTTTGTGGTCTTTTTGGACAGCGGAAGGATAGATTACCCATGATCCTCAGCCACCGTTGCCGTGGAAACGGAGCCGGTCCACTCTCCGCTACCTGCATAATATACACCTAACCCTAATTTATTTCAGATACCAAACACACTTTTTCCGAAGATTGGTGTTAAAAATATCAAAACAATATATGTGTGGATAACAAAATACATCCATCATAAACTAAACTGGAAACAGCAGTATCATTTCTCTTGTTAACACTTGCAAGTTGACCGTTTTTTTAACCCTAGTGGTAAAGTACGTTATTGATTTTTTGTTGTTGAATTATCTTATATTTGATGAAAACATACAAATATTAAGAGTACATACATAGGGGGAAAGTAGAAGGTCAATCATAGAAATAAAGATGAAAATATCAAGAAGATACTGTAGTGATCTCTACAATAACACAGTGGAGTGCAGGACATCCAAAGATATTAATAGGAGGATGTGCAAAACAGACAAACTAATTAGGCTTTATTTAAACATTAAAGAATACTTTAGGTTAAGGTCTTCTTTTAAATAAGAAAAAAGATTTATTTACAGATACATATTAAGTCTGACAAAGTACTTAACGTTTAATATATTGCATAGTTTGTTTTGGGACTTGACAATCAACTTTCCTGCAATGTTAACTATGTTGAAGCACTTATTTTAACTGATATTATACATATGTATTATAATCTTATAAGATGTATGTAGATAGAATAAGAAATGTGCAGAATATGGTGGAGGTACACACATATCGATAGATGGCTTGTAATGCACTGTTGAGGAACCTGTGACCCAAGTTTTTAATCTCTGACCTTTTTCATCTCCAACCTTTTTCATCTCTGACCTTGTCAGGTATTGAACATTCAATAAATGAGGAACAGAGAATTATTAAATATAAAACACAGAATGTGTGTGATTATACTAAATGATTTACAAATAAACACCACTGCATATTTACAACTGTTACACATGCTGCTGTAACGAAAAAATGGCCCCGCGTGGGATCAATAAAGTATATCTTATCTTATCTTAAGATGATCGATGGTACTGCCATATTTGCAAAATGTGCCTCTGAACCTTGACAAGTGCATGTTTCAGGCTTATCAATTAACAACAGGAGGGGTCACAGACATAAGACCAGCTGTTAAATAAAGCTCTTCTGACCTTAGCTGTCATGTGGGTATACTGCTGCCCATTATGGACACAAGCATTTTCACCCATTTATTAATTATATGTTTTAAATGTGATAACACCACTGTATTTCGTATCCCCTAAACCTCTAGGGGTGTACACAGTTTAATACTGGCAACTTCTAATTATGGGAAATACGAAAACCCTCGGCGCACTGCCACTCCAACATCCAATCACAGAGCTTGAGGACTAATCACGGGTTTGAGCAAAGAAGAGAGAATACTTACTTCCGGGTGTAAATTCTCTAAAGCAACTACTATGAGCTGCTCCGACCCTCGGTCCTGACGGACTCCAAAAGTCCGACATTATACAATCAAACAAATAAACACAAGGATAATTGTGTGTTATTGTTGAGTAAATAACACTGTGTGGTTTAGAAAATAATACAAAATTAGAAGTACGAGTTGGGAATGAGAATGTGTTGGTATTTACCCTGCATTATGCACATGTTACTAATAAAGGATTATGTTATTGTATGAACTCCATTTACAATGTATTCACATTAATAGTTCATAATCAACGAATGACAAAATGCAGTGACAAGAAAACAACCATTGTATAGCACTTGTTTGAGTAATAAGAGGCAGTTTAATATAAAGGCAAGGCAATTTATTTTCATACACATCAGCAAGTCAAAGCGCTTTAAATAAACGGAAGTACAAAATATAAACACATTTTCACATTACTATGAACTCAGTCGGGCGAAACAAGTGCATAGTTTCATATTGTTCTCATACATAGTGTTTTATAATGTCTTTATTTTGTATGGCTTTAAGTGTGTTTTAAATGTGTTTTGTCATTATTATGGCGTGCGCCAGCGTGTGGACGTGACACGTCGCTTGTGAAAGAGCTCTCCAGTGCCTCTGTGTTGCTTGGCAGAAACCTTTACAGGTCTTCTTCCTCAGACTCAGGGCTAGTGTAGTCATTGTCATCCGACTCCTCAATGTCCGGCTGTAAATGAAGATCATGGCATTCCATAGCGGCTACACCGCTGTACGCATGTACAGCCTGTTTGTGTTGGCTTTTGAGGAAGTGCCACCTCCGACTGAGGACACTCTTGAGCCCATGTGCAGCATCCTCTGTCAGGTCACCGAAATCTGTCGAGGAATAATCCACAGCAAAAGGGCTCAATGTAAACAAACCATGACAATTGCAAATCTCTTTGCATTGCACAATGCTGCATATGTAAAAACACTACAAAATAGGTAAATCCATCTTAAACTGAAGGATGTTACTATATATTGGGTGCCAAATGGGACATGTTGATTAATGTTTGATATAGTGATTAACAATTAGTCAATAGACAGAAAATAATCGATTATGATCTTGATAATGAATAGTTTCAGTCATTTACTATTTCACTTCGGCTTGACACAGTGACAGATGTGTTCTACTTATGTAAGACATGCAATGTGTTGAAGAGTGGATGAAAATATTCAAATGTTAAGATCTCAGACATACTGCTGGTTTTGATGCCCTCCAAAGTCTGTCCTCTGAGTGCTTCCACTTCTTGCACTTCCTTCAGAAGGAACATGATGTGCTGCGACATCTCTCTCACCAGGATGCTCTGCTCCTCCTCCAAACGTTTGACCAGCATTACCTGGTCAAAGACAGACCTCTTCAACCTGAAGGTGTTGCCTTTAGGTTGAGGAAAGGAATGGAGTAGTGGACAAGGAATATTTATTCATATATTAGATTATTACAGAATGATTTTCATTTCTGAGACACAAATCTTTGTAGCGATAGCATTGGTTCTCTATAATGTAAACAAATAACAAATATTATATATTTGCAGGTATCACCATTGCTTTTTCTGCCCCACGATAAACTGTCATATTTTGGTATAGACTAAAAAAACAACAAGCCAAACTAGCAATTATCCTGCCATGTTCATGCCTCTCCCATGGTAGGATGTAGCCCTCTGTCAGACTGCAACTCCTCATCAATCTGTTCTTCCTGCACTCCGGTGTTGTATTGCACAACTTTTTCGCGAAGCTTCTTCTTCAGCTCTCTCATTCTCTTCCTCTTTCTTTGCCTTGCCTGGTTGCTGTCTGCAAAGTGAAACGGAAACAAAACTGTGTCATGGTGCCAGAATGTTTTTGTTGTTTTTGAAAGGTAATTTCAATACGTTTGACAACAAACCTTGCTGACGATACAGATCTTGCTTCTTGCGCAAAAGACTGACGGTGATGTTCTCAATATCCACCCTCAGTCCTTCAGTACACCCTGGGGCGTAGACTCTCTCTAAATAGTGCAACAAAACAATTGGAGAAGAGATACAATCAGTGACAGTCTCAGTTTCAACATATAGCCAACTTATATTGTGTGTCTAAACTTACAGTGATTAACAGATGTATATATGGAAAACCTGTGGTATGTCTTACCTGTGACCGCCCATTGCCTGACATCATACACCCACTGCTGTATGGTCTCCTGATCAAGGTTGTGCTCCTTTTTGAAGTCGCTGAAGCTGGCAGCTTCCACCTTTGCCCTCTCTGTGATCTTTACAAAAAAAAGAAAATGTCAGAGCAAAAGCGCCATGCAACACCATAATGCAAAGAACACCAGTTTTCAGTACAAGACCTTCAGAAGAACAGTTGAAACATTACATGACACCATCTGACTTGCAAGAGGAAGTGTGGATAAGGGAGAACATAATGTATATAGCTGTGAGGTTACATTGCAGACACCCTAAATATGTAATGTCAGATGAGAAGACAATTGTAATTTGCCCTTACTTTGACATATCTGTGGGCTAAAACTTGATGAAGGTTGTCCCTCTTCCTTCTGTTCCAACCCATGGCCTGTTGAGTGAGCATGTTCACATCAAAAAGGCAATACTGAGTGAGAAACATGATAGACATGACTAAACCCAATCGTTAAAAGGTTGTTGAACTGGTAATTACAGTAAAGTAATACACCAATAATGTTTTTAAGGAGGGAACTCTCTGTAAAATACTTATCAGGGTTGCCTTATCACAGTGTGTAGTATTAGTGTGGTGTTAATACCAACCTGCTTTTGTCATGTATTTTGTGACCAGAGCTGCCCTGGAGAGAAAGCTGTTCACCTATAATGAATGTTACAATTAATGTTCGCTCACCATTACATAACAATATTACCTACACATCATAGATCTTGAACTGGGTGGTTTAAGAGAAAACTTGTGTACTGACTTCCTACAATATGCATCCATTTAGTGTTGCTGAACATATGAACTGCCTATCTTTCATTTGAACTCAGACATAAAGGATATGCTTTAAACTAATCAACAGGCTTGTCACTGAGATGACACATACATATTTGTACTGCTTTCTATTAAGACCTTGTATCCATACAGTTACAATAATGCCATTAATAACATACCTGCTCTACTTCCTCTCCCACTGTGTTTCCTGCTCCGTCCTGACTTCTGCCACCCCATCTCACCTGCAACACAGCGCAAGTAGTGTTATGTAGCATTTCTTTATACGTTTTTGATATCCAATAAGGCATGCCATGCACAACATTTAAAAATCCTTTGTATTAAAGATGTTATGTACCTCGCATTTTGCTGTATGGGCTTTAGCATGCATCACGCTAAGAAATGGCCTCATTTCTGTCAACGGCAGAAGCTCTGGTAATCCCTCGGCTATTTTGTTAAGGTATGGCCAGTACCTAAGAAGCAGGAGCAGCATTTTGTGACTGAGTGTTACAAAGATACACTTTTAATTGACATGACAACAATATCAATATCATCTAAAATGACTGCTGAGGCATAGGCCATTTTAAACATTGTTGTGGATGTGCAATATGACAGTGAGGATTACCTGCATGTTACATCCATACAGAAGAAGTCAACATTTGCCTTCTTGGACATCTCTTTTTGGAGAAACATTGGGTAAGCGTATATTTCTCCACGGAAGTGGTTCAGTCCTCGTAAGAGAAACCCATGTCTGATTAATCAGAAGAAAATCTAGTTGTTAATAATAAACTGACACAGCAAGGCCTGGCTTAAGCACTCATCTCTGTCATCTAGGTGGCTATAACAAAAACTAACACTTGGATGCTACAAATGATGGATAAATTCCGCTCCACAATCAAAAGTGTTTAATGCTTCCAATTCTTACAAAGACTTAGACTTGGATTGCTATTAAAACTGAAATAATGAGACCAGACTCAAGAAGCAAACACATATACACACACAGACACACTTACAAATACATACCTGCAAACTGCCACTTGAATGCCCTCCTCGTCTATCTGGGCACCAGACTTTTTTGACATCTCTCTGCCAGCGGTGAATTTGGCAGTACCACAGACGGCACTGTCATTTCCCTATAAAGTCAGTTTATTACACACAAGTTTTGACATATATAAAAAGAACACCACAGGTGTAACTGCAACTATCATAAGAAAAAAAACGTACACTTTTCATGTTGCTTCTGACAAGGTCAACAAATGTTGCGACTTCCTCGTCCTTGGCCAGGAACAAGCCCTCATAGATTGGCGGCTCCTCAGTCCTGTCCATGATAAGTTAACATACAAGTCAATAATAAAAATCACAAAGCACTACATTACTATGATTTGTTTTAATGTCTGTTATGGCTACTCAAAGACAACCCCAAGGGCTACTATTTGTATTAGCGGTGTGTTCTTTATCATTTTCATTAATACCTATACCTACCCTTTTGACTTGGAAAACCGGTAATGCTTGCGGTTTCCATCACAGCAGACAGCCAACATGTCTGGAGAACATGCTGGACAAACAAAGTGATGGACCTGGCACATATCCTCTTGTTTGTACTGACAGAAGCAAAACTCGAAGAAGCTTCGCTGAAATGTATCAGCACAGATACTACCTGTCTGTATATTGATTTAAAAAAAGTGGATTAGTAATTGTTTTGAAAGCAATGACAACAATTAATGATATGGTATACAGTAATATTATATTGTTTTTGGTATGTTTCCGTGTGATTCAGGCAGATTTACCCGTCCAGCTTGAACAGATCTGTGCTCCAACATTTTCAGAAATGCCTGCCTGGACATGGCTGGTGCTGTCACCTTCATGTGCTCGAATGAGGTGAACACATCATATTTGTAAAGCGTCTGGCAGCTGGTGCTAGCTGGCCAGTACCGATACAAAAGCAGGTCTTTAACCTCAGGAGTCCATTCTGCAGAGCAGGATGGACAGGATTTCCGAGGCAAGCAGACATTGTATCGTCCTGTGAACAAATGGACAAAGTAAAGGTATTTCGGTAATCAAACTGTGAGTTTGCCTTAACATATTGTATTTTATACATAGATGTGCATATATGATATATTAGCTATTTCACATGGCATTTGGGTGTTGTCTGAAAATGACCAGGTGATAAAAATCTTTGCGTTGCACAAAGTGGTAAAACTCTGCCGTACAATACTACTTGTACAAAAAGAAGGGCTTTCAGAACAACATACCGTTGATGGTGACCACAGAAATATGCTTCCAAGGAGTAACTGTGACGTCATCAGAGCATTCACAGATTGACCTTGGAGTAGGAACAGGCAGTTGACATACTGCAATATAGAAAATAAGTTAGGAAGGGTGTATTTACAGTTTTTCCTTAATTCTCCAGATTATCAAGATATTCAATAACATTTGGCATCATTTCTACATATCTTGCAGCGCTAGTCAAAACCAATCATACTTTTTTCAATCAGCTATGTACACTTCCCATTCGCACTTAATTTTGGGAACTACACTATAATGGGACATTGTAATGTAATGTTAATCTTTACATACTTTGTTCACAAAACTGAGGCTGGCCATTTTCATCCACCACCACAGCAGTTGTAGGGGGAATGGGCTCCAGAAATCCATTGAACACAGCCTCTCTGTCATGGAAGATATTCCTCTTGTGGGCTTCCATGTCACAGGTTGCACAGGGACTCCATGTCCAGTGGAACACAGTCCAGGCACCTAATAGCCGCTTCTTCTGCACAGCATCTGTGGCACTTCTGAATGGCTATTCTCTCAGCTGAGAGTTTTGCATTAAAAAGCATTGGCCTAGCCGTTTTCATTCTCACATCTGTGAGAAGCTGCCTTTGTGCCCAGGCAGAAACCGTTCCGTCTGTTGCCTCCGGAACCTGGACTGCAGTTAGGGTGTCCCTTAACTCTTGGAGATGTGTTTCTAAAAAATAAAACAGCTGTTAAGCCACCCTAAAATTGGTATGATGGATATTAAGGTAGTATACTGAACCACTTTTGAGTTGGAAAAATATATGCGGACTAATAATAGCAACATGCTATGAATCATTATATGCATCCAAAGCAATATTAGCAAGTGATACTTATACCAAATATGCATTCACTTGTCATGAAACAGTCAATACTCAATACTTTATTATGATTAACTAGATGAGTATAAAAATGGAAAAATTGGGAAAAACTGTAGTGCCAGTCAACTGCTGTTATAACCAATATACTCACCAAGACTACCAAACTCTTGATGTTCTAGCTGAAGGCCTTCCTCATGCACAGGATCGTCTCTTCTGGCTTGTGAAGCTGCAGAGACAGTCATTTTTGCTTAACCCTTCAATCAATCTAAAATTACACCAATTAATTGTAATATGAAAATGCTCTGTAAGGACTGCAGGTAATGAAACTAAGAACATATTACCACAGCATCACAATGACAATTTACATTTGCCATACTTTTATCCAAATCGAGGTACACATTTTCAAAAATACAACACAAGCAAGGATTATCAGTCACAGGCTCTTAAAATATCTTGATTTAATTTGAAAATGTTTTAAACATTGCAACAGATTTGTCAAGAGGTATCTTTAAATTACATAATTTCATACTGTGTACACCAAAATAACTTTGTTATGAATTAACTTTATTCTTAGACTTAGAAATCATGATATAGTAAAAACAAACCTGATGCGGAACGTTGTGTTTCCCGTTGTCTCTCACGTCTGCGTGTGACCACTGGATTAGAAAGAGGTCTCTTCCTGCTTGTTCTTTTCTTTTCCGGAGGGATGGCAGGGGTTTCAGTTGCCATGGCAGCCTATATTTTTTCAGAGGTTGAGATCAACAACAAAGTTGTAATACAACATAAGACAGCAGCACTTATATTTTAGCAATTATTTAACGGTTGCATATAAAGGTCTAACTGACCCTTTATATTACATCAATAAAACGCAATAGCAATGATTATATTACAGACTTGGGTATTTGCTTATCATGAAAAGCCTCACCCTGGCCTCGTGGAGATGAGCCTCGCTAATCAATGCTGCCATGTGCATCGTGGCCTCATTGGGATCCTCAAAGACCCTCACTTCAGGGTTGAGGGACATGGCATACAAATAATACAAACAATACAGACACAATATACAAACAATACACAAAATGAAGAGAGTGAGAGAAAGACAGGAGAGTGAGAGTGATTAAAAGAGAAAGTGAGAGAGTGATAGAAAGAGAGACAGTGAGAGAGAGAGTGGCTCTTAAAAGTGCCGTTGGTTTTATATGTGTGTGTGTGGATATGTGTGTGTTGGTGATAGTAAGCGTTGTAATGAAGCTGTAAAACAGGAAAAATAAAAACATGATTAGGATTATTTAGAATAACAGTAACATCTGTGCAATACTCTATGCAATAATAATTCATCTGTGCAATACTCTATGTAATAATAATTCATCTGTACATTACTCTATGCAATAATAATTCATCTGTGCAATACTCTATGCAATAATAATTCATCTGTGCAATACTCTATGTAATAATAATTCATCTGTGCAATACTCTATGCAATAATAATTCATCTGTGCAATACTCTATGTAATAATAATTCATCTGTGCAATACTCTATGCAATAATAATTCATCTGTGCAAAACTCTATGTAATAATAATTCATCTGTGCAATACTCTATGTAATAATAATTCATCTGTGCAATACTCTATGCAATAATAATTCATCTGTGCAATACTCTATGCAATAATAATTCATCTGTGCAATACTCTATGCAATAATAATTCATCTGTGCAATACTCTATGCAAATAATTCATCTGTGCAATACTCTATGTAATAAAATTCATCTGTGCAATACTCTATGTAATAATAATTCATCTGTGCAATACTCTATGTAATAATAATTCATCTGTGCAATACTCTATGTAATAATAATTCATCTGTGCAATACTCTATGTAATAATAATTCATCTGTGCAATACTCTATGCAATAGTAATTCATCTGTGCAATACTCTATGCAATAATAATTCATCTGTGCAAAACTCTATGTAATAATATTCATCTGTGCATTACTCTATATGCAATAATAATGAATCTGAGCAATACTCTGGCATACATTATGCATTTATACTGTGCATATTGTTATATTATGCACATATTTTTACATACTTGTTTTTCTTATATCTTCTACTATATATTTTAATTCTACAATGTAACAATCCCAATTCCCCCGGAGATCAATGAAGTATTTCTGATTCAGAGTGGGACATTGGGTGGTCCCACTGGCCAGTCAAATCCTCTGGAAAAACAGCAGGCACCTCCACTATCCAACTATGCCGGGGACAGCTAATGTCATGTAGCTGTATAAACTATAAATGCTATCCAGCTAAAAACTTTGACCGGAAGGCCAAACGCGCAACGCGTAGCCTATAGAGTGGCGAAGTCCCTCCCACTTACTTCCGGGGTATGGGACCTTATTTCGGAAAGATTATGCATTGAAGTCAATGGGGAGAGAAAACTTATCTTTCGATCCCGTTTGAATTGTGCCATGAATTACACATATGATGTTTGTCAATCTTAAAAAATCATTTCCATGTAAAAAAAGTCACAGTTTGTCTTAAAACTGTTGAAATATAAGACTTTGAAAAATACGAAACTAGAAAGACTACAAATCCCAGAGTCGCGTAAGTGATGTCACAATTGAGACACTACGATACACGTATAATACCGTATATATACGATCAGCGCCATATAGATAGAATCTATCTATATGGCGCTGGCTCAGATAAGATAACTTTAACAATGCCTGTGTGCTTAGTACCAGGTTGTTATTATACCAGCAATGGGTCTTGCTTGTTCTTTTGCTTCCCGTCTGATGAAAGAGGAGTGTGTGGATCAAGCTAGCTAGTAGCTAGCACGTTAGTTAGCATTACAGCCTTGTCATTTTTATTAGCCTTAACATGAAGTAACATTAAGTAACCCAAAATGTTAAACAGTAAGAGTAGTAGTCATATTTCGTGAACCCTTTGAATAGTACTGTCACCGGTGTGATCATTCTATAATACACAATTTAAGCCGGGGGAGAAATGCTAACGCTAACGCTAGCGATCTTCTCTACTTCATGCTATCTGCACAAATGGTTGACATTAAACATTAAAACGACCGGCAGTTCAGAGAGAATCGAAGGCAGGCAGGCAGCTTTGCATGACATTCTTCAGGACGTGTTTCATTGTGGTGATAGTGTGAGGGTAGCCAATCGGTTGTTGACAGTAGTGACGGCCATCTTGGTGACGTGTGTTGTTCTGTGAGACCAGAGATGTAGTTCATTGAGCGGTTCACACAAACAAATGTGTTACTTCACAGTTTTACGACACATTTTATTTTTTTTGACTTGCAAAATTATCTTTTAAATTGACAAACATCATATGTGTAATTCGTGGCACAATTCAAACGGGATCGAAAGATAATCTTTCTCTCTCCATTGACTTCAATGCATAACTTTTCCGAAATAAGGTCCCATGGGGCTCAACCGAAGGGGAGGGACTTCGCCTCTCTATTGTAAAAGCTAAACACACTACAAAACTCTACAAAACTCAACCTAATATCCAGGAATGAAACGCTATAGAGACTGTGCTACAGTGGAATAAATAAAAGCAATATTATTTCGTGTTTTAAAGAAATAAACTCCCCTTGATTTTAGATACTTACTGTAGTCCGTTGTCAGATGAAATTAATGAAAGTGAGGTGACTGTGGGTAACGTAACGTGGCTACGTCACGTTGCCGTCAAGCGCGACGTAACGTTGCCGTGGTAACGACGGAATCTTCTTCTGGTTTATTGTTGTTATAATAAAAATGATTATTATTACTATTAAACAAAAAGCATTTAAAATACAGTCAGTAGCCATCGTCATTCCGATGTGGGGGGAGTGGTTTTCACCATCATTATCATCATTATATATTTTTTAAATGACTAATATTGGCCTACAATACCCCTTTATTGATCAAATAGGAATTATAATTGTCTTTTAAATAACGTAAACTAAAGGGAACAATCTATTTGACACAGCTGAAGCTCTGGCCTTCCTTAAAAACTAACTCATTTAATAAAAATCACAGTTGTATTACACACAATGTTTTTTGAGAACACAAATTTGGTAAATAATGCACCATAATACATTCTGACGAAAAATAAAAATTATTATGAATACAAATAAATAAAAGAAGCCTCCTGTGAGTTACTACAAGCTATAAAGTAGATTTAAAAAACGTTTTATAGACTAAAAAGCCCACTGCTGGACGTTGTAGAAATGCGTGTGTGCACCACGACAAAGGAGCCTCATTCACTTTACATTGGCATTGTTTGCGTGGTGCCGACACGTAAATGTAGCAACAAGCACTGCGGTGTTAAGGAGTCGTGGTGGAGTCACGCATTCTGGTGAGATCAGGTTGAATTAATGCCTTTAGTTATTTCACAGATCTGATATGAGATACTTCTCTACTTTTACTTGAGGAACATTTTGAACGCAGGACTTTTACTGTAACAGAGTATTCCTACACTCTGGTACTTCTACTTTTACTCAAGTACAAGATCTAAGTATTTTTGATGTAATATTTATTATTTTGCAGACCATTCACATGCACACAAACCTCCAGAACACACTACAGGAAAGGGGAAACCCCAAAAGCATAACAGTGCCTCTTTAATACTTCTTCCACTACTTGCACTCAGTCAGTCAGACAGTTCAATGTCAGTGAGGTTTTTTGTGCTCTCGTTTTTTAAAGGTCAAAGTCAGTAAGGCATCTATCAACAGACTTTAAGATCCCTCACAAGTGCAAATACTCAGTTGTTAAGTCAATTAGTTTGTCATTCAGCACAGAAACAACCTGATACACTACTTCCAGTATAATTCAATGAACACACATTGAAATATAACCTTTGACCTCATTCACACAGTACAACTGAAGTATTCTTAGACATATTGTGTGTGTTGGGACGTACTATGAGATTGCACATTTGTTCACTGTCTCATAGCATATTTTAGTTTACTCAGTGCAGACAGGTTGTATTGAATCTTGCAGACACTGCCCTTATTTTAACCTCTTACTCCTTGAGCCAACTCCCTGTTAGAGAACGTGCTATTCAAGCATTGTGTCGCTAACAGGTGAAGGTATGTCACCATTGGTTGACAGTTTTGAAAGGTTGGGCTATTTTGATTCCTTACTATGTTATCATTAAATAATGCCAGATTAAATTAGAATCTAATACAAAAAGTGGTCATATGAATTAGTTACTATTTTTTTAACTTAATTACCTGTGTACTGCAAAATGTAAATTCACAATACAAGGCCTTTTTATTTTTTCTCAAAATGGTTTCACTCCCATCTGTACTCTGAGTGGTTTGTTCATATATCATCAATAGCCAGATTTATAGACTGATTATTGATGATTGCGTTAAGGATTATAACATCTGTTTCCCTAAAAAACATGTGGAGAATAGATTTTTCTTAAAGGCTGCTGACAGTTTTTCTGGATTTATGTAGTGGTACAAACCCATATCAAAACTCCCCTCTGTAAAAACCTTTGACTCTAATAAGTCGACAATAAAACAAGAATGTGATCCTGGTTTTAACCAGTGTACACATTTCTGTGCTGTTTCTGTATGCGTTAGTATATTTAAAGATAACATTTCAGAAAACGTGTACTGTAATAAAAAACAAAGTCATGATGTGAGTGAAACATTTTTAATTGTAATATTATTCACCATCCACCTCTTTAAAAATAATGACATTTCAAATGATAAGCTCCATCTTATAAACAGGGCATTAATAAAATAGACTTTACAAGCATATTTCATGCAATTTTGATATTTAAAAAACCCTTTATTTATCTCCCAGTCAGACGGGACGTTTGCAGTGAGTTAGTCTCACCTGTACAGGCAGTGCTGGAGTGTGTTCAAGGTGAAGAATGAGATCATAATCATTAGAAGCAGTCCAACCAGTCAGACCGCTCTCACTGACACAGGCTGCAGCCATCAGACACTTAGATTAGCTTAGTTTAGCATATATACTAGGAAAAGGGGGAAATAGTGAGTGACAAAATACACATTTAAGTGTACTTAATATATCTCTGTACGAAAACTGAAATGTAAAAACAATTTGGCAACTTGTTTTGGTCCCAGCAAGAAATAGCCCGACCCATAATCCCCTGTTAAACGTCTTATTGATGTTTTTACTCCTCTGATTTGGTATGGATTAAACAAACTGGATTCAGAGCTGCTGATAGGTGGATTTTGTTACCTTTGGACAGGCTGGCTTTGTCTTCCCCTGTTTCCAGTCTTTATGCTAAGCTAAGCTAACCAGTTGATGGCCTTATTTCTAACAAACATATACAGCAATCTTAATATCTATGATCAGCTGATCCAAGAGGGTTTTAAATAGTTTATAAAGCTTCAGAAGAACCAAATCTATCAGACAAATGTAGTTAAGTAGAAATGGAAATAGTTAAGTACATTTTTTTAAGATACTTTCCCTAAATTGAGAACTAGTGAAAACTGTACTTCAGTAAGTACATTTAAAAAAACACAAAAATAACATTCTTTGTTCCTTTTTTTTAATCCATTGAGGCTTTGTTCAAACTTTACAAGCAGTGTGCAGAGAGGTGGACGAAATACAATTAACATAACACAACAGACAGCTGAGATGTAACATTTTAATTTCCCTGGTTTGTTAAACCACTGCAGCCTAATGTTTAATGATCAGATATTGTTGATTCTCCAAGTAACTGTAATACATTTTGTACCAATATACTATAATTCAATAATCAATCCTGAACTTCCCCTTTAAAACACACCAGAGACCCATCATTTTCCCCTCAATTGAAAATTATAAAAAATATATATATACAGTATTTTACTAATGAAAAAGGAGTGCATTACTTCCACTAGTAATGTCTGCAAGTATGAAACACTTTTTGAACACACAATTCTGAGACAATAAATACTTTTCTTGTCCCCCTGACATATAAAGAAGTGGTAAAAGTTTATTTCTGAGTAAATAGTTTTCTGATCACTTCCGTCAGAATAAACTAGAGTACATTAGAACATACTCATCAGTATTTTATGTGTTTTTATGCGTCTCATCAAGGTGAACCATATGTGATCAGATTCTGAAAATTAACAATGTGTACAATGTACTTCCCCAGTTGAATACATTTATTACATTTAGTGAGAGTGAATCTTTCTGTAGAAAATCAAATGGTTGTTCTACTCAGTGTGATTGACAGGAGAGATGATCAGAGGGCAGAGTTTTTACCACCATTTGACAGGGACCAAAGTATGGGTAGAGTTTCTCTTTGAAGCAGCAGCCAGTGAAGGAGTAGATCAGAGCTGCAGCATCAACATCATAAAAGGAGACCAGACCCTCCTCATAATCCACAAACACCCCCACCTTCTCAGGCTGAGACTTCAGAGAGAGACGGACTGAGGACCAGCAAGAGCTTTGTACTCATTTTCATTCCTCAACCTATCGTCCAGTAACCATTCTGAGGAGACGGTGATGTCCCTTCCTGTTGATCGACTCTCTGGCCACTCCTAAATCCCACTAGTCTTCCCTTTAACCTGAACCTCGTAATAAAATCTTCCTGAAGAGAAACTCTGCTTTGCTAAGACACAGACACAATATCAAATCTCTCTGGATTGTCTGGGAGATTCTTCTCACATCACCATGTTTAACTTGTTTTCCATCATCAGACAGGATGAGTTGGTGTGCTGTATCAGGATCAAGAGTCACCTCCACCTCATACTGCTGGACCCTCTTCAGCTCCACCTCAAGCAGCTTCTTCATCTGTTTACTGAGCGTCTCCTCCAGCTGAGTCACAGCTCTCCTCACAGTCCCCTCATATGAAGGTGGACGGACCCTGACTTCTGTCCAGTTCTTGGTGGGTGGAGCAGCGTTCAGGGACGTGAAGCTTTGGAGGAGGTGGAGCTGGTCTTCAGAGCGTGACAGCTGCTCCACCTCAGAGCTTCTCTTCTTCAGCTCAGAGATTTCCTGTTCCAGCTCTTTGATGAAGCCTTCAGCCTGTTCCTCTGTCTCTCTCTGCTTCTCTTTGATGTGTCGATGAGCTCGGCCTGGCTTCTCTCAACAGACTCCTTCAGAGCGGTGAAGACCTGAACACCATCTGCTATCTCTCTGTCTGCTCCTTCCTTACTGAGCTCCACTGAGCGATTCATCTCCTGAATCTTCAGTCGTCTCTTCTGGATCATCTGCTGAATTTCAGCCTCTGTCTTCCCCAGCTCAGCCTTCTTTCCTTCATATCCTTCTTTCAGAGGAACAACATCATGTGTCTTGTGGTCTAAAACAGTGCAGAGCATGCAGACACACACCTGGTCGGTCTTACAGAACAGCTCCAGCAGTTTATCGTGCTTCACACACATCCTGCTTCCAGGTTCTCCACAGGGTCGATCAGCTGATGTTTCTTCAGGCCTGCCTTGTCAGGTGAGGCTCCAGGTGAGTCTCACAGTAGGAGGCCAGACACACCAGGCAGGACTTCAGGGCCTTCAGTCTGGTTCCAGTGCAGACGTCACAGGGAACTTCTCCTGGTTTGACAACTTGTTGCTCTGAGCTGCTGCTGCTGGCTTTCTGTTGAGCTGACTGTCTGAACTGAGCAGCCATCTCAGAGATGAAAGTGTTGACCAGCAGCTCAGGCTTGTGAAACTTTTTACAGTTAGGACACTGATAGGGACTTTAGTCCCAGTGTTGAGATGCAGGCTTTACAGAAGTTGTGTCCACATGGTGTGCTGACTGGATCAGTGAACACATCCAGACAGATGGAGCACAGAAACTGATCTTCAGTCAGCAGACAGCTGGCAGCAGACATGTCTCTCTGAGGACAAAACGTGTGAAAAAAACAAAAACTGTAATGTATATATGATTTAATCTCTTGTATCTGTTTGCTATAAGTCAAATAGATGGTGATACTGAACTCTGCTGATGTATCATGATTATGCGGAGGGTGAAAGATTGCTCAAATTTGCAGTACACTGTTATTGTTAAATGTTAAAAAATCTCTCTGTTTGTTAATATTATAAATAAATCTGGAAAATCATAGCAGCATTCAGTTTAAACTCTAAGAAACACAATGTGTAAGCTCTAATACTGTTGGGGGATTTTGCCGTTGTTGAACAGAGGAGTGAAACCTCCTGCTGAGCATCACTGAAGTTAATACTAGTTGTTGTTGTCGTGTGCTGTGCTGAAGCGCAATCATCCTTGTACATTACTGTTTTATATACAGTACTGTATTCACTGTATTTATTATTATCTGTGTATTTATTCTTATTTATACATTTCCCATCTATTTACCTTTATTTTTGTATCATTTATTTTGTACATACTTCTGATAATTGTGTATATAACTGACTGTTTTGCACTCTGGTTAGACCCTCCTTAATTTTGTTACACTGTGCTTGCATTTTGTAATGACAATAGAGTGGCGAAGTCACGCCCATCTACTTCCGCCCCATGGGACCTTATTTCGGAAAAATAATGTATTGAAGTCAATGGAGAGAGAAAACGTATCTTTCGATCCCGTTTGAATTGTGCCATGAATTACACATATGATGTTTGTCAATCTTAAAAAATAATTTCCATGTAAAAAAAGTCACAGTTTGTCGTAAAACTGTTGAAATATAAAACTATGAAAAACGTAACTAGAAAGACTACAAATCCCAGAGTCGCGTAAGTGATGTCGCAATTGTTCTATTTCGTCCCTACTGACCGACAGAGGCGGTGCATTTAGCACTGGATATGTCCATCGTGCGCATGCGCAGTACGAGTACCAATATCAACAAAGTCACCTGTGACCCACGTGACACCGGCTATATCAGCCCGTGTCATCAGAGGATCTGTTCCTTTCATCTTCTCGCTGCGCGAGAGTACCGTGGCTACACTATTGTAGCCTACAGCGTTCAGTTGGAACGTTTGGATTTAAGGATTTCTCTGCATCCAGCTGGCTGCGTGTAGCTTCGCGACTGATCCAGTCGGAGCCGCGGGATTACCCGTCCTCCAGGAGCTGCGGCCGGCTGCGCAGAAAACTTCAACGGACAGGTTGGTGTCGGCTTGGTCGGTGACGGCAGTGTTTCCACTCCCTCTCCCAGCTAGGTTGTCCTGATTTCTGTCTTGGTTGCTACCTGGCTTGAACTTTCTGGTGACGGTAGCGTTTCCGCCCCCTCTCCCAGGAGTTGCCCTTGTTGCGTTCTCTGTACTTTTCTGATAGCGCGGCGTTGCGCCAAGCTATCATTAGCATCCTGAGTTCCAGCTTGTGTTGTGTCCTCTTGTTTAGCTAGTTAGCAGTAGCGCGGCTCAGCCTAACTGTGTCCTGCCTGGTCAGCCACTTTGGCTGACGCTTGAGGTAAGCACCGGATTACCCGTGCTGTTTTTTCTTTAGAAGCAGTTTCCTTAGCTTGTTTCGCTATTTTACTCAACCAGTGAAGGCAGTGTTTTCACCCCCGCTCCTGGTAAGAGTGTTCCTTGACTGTGAGCAGCAGCCGGCTGGCTAGCTGCCCTGTTAAGCTTCCTTATTTGGTAGCTCTGTGCTTCGTTTACTTAGCTAGGTGAAGGCAGTGCTCTCGCTCCCCGCTCCCTCTGCTAGTAGCTTCGCACTTTCGTTTACTCAGCTAGGTGAAGGCAGTGCTCTCGCTCCCCGCTCCCTCTGCTGGTAGCTCCGTGCTTCGTTTACTCAGCTAGGTGAAGGCAGTGCTCTCGCTCCCCGCTCCCTCTGCTAGTAGCTCTTTCATTTACTTAGCTAGGTGAAGGCAGTGCTCTCGCTCCCCGCTCCCTCTGCTAAGTAACGCGGGTGTACCCCATTACACCCCTCTCGTGTTCGGCGAGTAGGAGCAGGGCTCTACTCCTTCCGTTCAGCAGGTAACTGGTGAAGGCTGTGTTCTCGCACCCCGCTCCCGGTTACGCTGCATCCGGCTACCTACATGATGGCTCATCCATGTAGCGCCTGTATGGCTTCTCTCGAGCCCGAGGATGGCCACGACCGCTGCCCCTCTTGCCTTGGTCTCGAGCATTTGAGGGAGGGTCTCACGCAGGACGCCTGCATGAACTGTAGCTGCATGCCTTGGGCGCTTAGAGCGGCCAGAGTCGCAGAGGTGGAGCGTCTGGCAGAAGCCAACGGACACCTCTCCTTGTCGCATCTTCCCCTAGGTCAGTTTGGCCGTTCCCGGCGACCCGAGGGAGCGATGGCTACGGGTTCGCCCCCTAACAGGCTGTCCTCTAAGGTGGATCGGTTAGCCGCCGACATGGACATGATGAAGTCGCTCCTCTTAGCCCTTCAACCAGGGGCCGGTATAGGGGCTGCTGGCTTGCCGCCTGCCCCTCCTTCGGTTGCCGCACCTCTGCATGCCATGTCACTAGCGGCCTCGGCTAACCTCTTCAACGAAGAGGTGGAGGACGAGGCCCCGCTCACTTCCGGGGAGGCTTCCCACTCCTCTGCTCAGGGCTCTCTGCAGGGCGTGGAGGACGCCTCCATGGCGGCCATTATTCGTGCGGCCCTGGCACACTTGCAGCTTCCTGTTCCGCAGGCCGACGCGGCTCAGGCTAGCGCCTTCTTCAGGCGTAGCCCTACCCTGTCCCCCTCACTGTTCCTCCTTCGGAGGAGTACCTGAGGGAGCTCCATGCATGCTGGAGAGACACCAAGGCCCTCTCCCGCTTCAGCTCTGATAGCCGGACCCTGGCTGCCATGCAGGATCCGGCGAGGGTGGGGCTGGGTCGCATGCCACCCATCGAGCCTGCCATCGCCTCCCTGATTCTGGCTCCTGATGAGGCCCTAAGGCCTGATGCCAGGTGCCCTCTGCCTCAGTGCAGGGTCACTGACGAACTGCTCTGTAAGGCCTACGACGCAGCGGCACGCATGGGTCGTATCGGGAACTCTCTCTCCCATCTAATGCTGGCCGCCTCCGCCTCTCTGCAGCAGGCTCCGGCTGAGCCTTCTTTGCTGGGCCTCAGTGACGCTTCACTGCAGGCCTTTGCCCTAATGACTAGGGAATTGGGACGAGTTATGTCCCTACTGGTGCAGACTCGACGCCAGGTTTGGCTGGCTCAGTCACCACTAACGGAGACATGTAGGAGTGTCCTCCGCGGCGTGCCGGTCGAACCAGGGGAGCTGTTTGGGGCACTAGAGCGTGCTGCCCAAGCTAGACAGACCAGGCAGCAGCTCTCGGGTCTACGTAGGCCTGTGCCTACTCCCAGCAGGCCCAGGGGCCCCTCTAGCAGCCGCACTCTGCCACTGGCTTTCAGTGGTGGTCTGCGGAGGTCCCAGCGGTCTACTCAACCGCCTCCTAATGACTTTCGTGCCCCCGGTCGCCAGCCCTCTAGGCAGCCCCGGGCCCCACAGCCTTACCGCCGCCCCCCAAGGGGTCGGGGGGCTAGTCCCTGGGCCGGTCGTCGGCTGCTTTTCCCAGCAGCAGCTCAGCTACTGGGCTGCCTGTACTACCGACCCTTGGGTGGTTTCCACCCTAACCCAGGGATACGAATTGCAGTTTCGACGCCGGCCCCTAGCCTTCGGCCGGGTCAAGATGACAGTTGTCAGCGACCCGGCGAAGGCCTTAGCTCTGGCCCAAGAGCTGTCCGTCCTCTTGGCCAAGGGCGCAATCGAGCCAGTGGACCCCCTGCTTCAGTCCGGGGGGTTCTACTCGGCGTACTTTCTGGTGAGCAAGAAAGTCGGCGGATTTCGTCCAGTACTGGACCTCAGAGGAATCAACAGATTCCTGAGGGTGCTGCCCTTCCACATGCTGACCACAGCAGACACCCTCCGTGTTGTCACACAGGGGGAGTGGTTCACAACCGTGGACTTAAGGGACGCCTACTTCCACGTGCCGATTGCGGCCCACCACCGGAAGTTCCTGAGGTTTGCCTTTCAGGACCAGCATTATCAGTTCCGGGTGCTTCCCTTCGGTCTCTCCCTCTCTCCAAGGGTGTTTACCAGGGTCGTGGCGGCAGCTCTCGCACCCCTGCAGGCACAGGGCATGAAGGTCCTGCCGTACCTAGACGACTGGCTGGTTTGTGCGCCGTCCCGGTCCCAAGTGGCCCAGGATACGGCGCGCCTCTTATGTCACGTAGCCCGGTTGGGCCTGACAGTAAACACCGGGAAGAGCTGCCTGGTCCCCTCCCAACGGGTCACTTACCTGGGGTTGGTCCTAGACTCGGTCGCCATGAGGGCTTGCCTAACACCTCGTCGTGTGGACGACATTTCCCACCTTCTCCCCCTCTTCAGGCTGGGCAAGAATGTGCCTTACATTCAGTTCCTCCGGCTCTTGGGCAGACTGACGGCTGCCTCAGCCGTTGTGCCCTTAGGTCTGCTGTCGCTGCGCCCTATGCAGATATGGCTGAACAGCCTTCACTTGGACGCCAAGTGGCACAGGCACAGGAGGGTCAGGGTGTCGCGCCAGTGCCTTCACTCTCTGTCACGCTGGAGAAACAGGGCCTATCTTCTGATGGGAGCGCCCATGGGCGCCATCCCATCCCGCCGGGAGACTGTCACTGTAGATGCATGTCTCTCAGGGTGGGGTGCTGTGTGGCAGGGCAGGACTGTTCAGGGTCTGTGGTCCGCCCAGGAAGGTGCATATCACATCAACGTGCTAGAGCTTCGCGCTGTGCTGCTTGCGCTCAGGCACTTTTTACCCCAACTGACGGACAGGCATGTGCTTGTTCGTTCGGACAACATGTCCGCGGTTTCCCAGATCAACCACCAGGGGGGCACCAGGTCCGCACAGCTGCTCCGGGTTTCACAGAGCCTCTTGTCTTGGGCGTCTCCCCGCTTGGCCAGCCTGCGGGCAGTCTTTCTACCAGGGGACCAAAATCAGGTGGCAGATTTCCTCTCTCGGCACAAACCTCCACCAGGGGAGTGGAGGCTTCACCCAGAAGTGGTGGAGACAATCTGGAGCCTTTTCGGCAGGGCCGAGGTGGACCTCTTTGCCTCGGAGGAGTCGAGGCACTGCCCCCTCTGGTTCTCCTGGGCAGAGGTGACCAGCCCAATGGGGCAGGATGCTCTGGCACACGACTGGCCAGACAGTCTCCTGTACGCCTTCCCGCCGCAGCCGCTGTTATTACAGACGCTTCAGAGGGTCCTTACTCAGGGGCACAGGCTCCTTCTGGTCGCCCCCCGCTGGCCGGGGAGAGTTTGGTTCCCGCTGCTACGCAGTCTCTGCTGCGGCCCACCATGGCGCCTCCCCGACAGGAAGGACCTTCTGTCACAGCTCAGGGGTCAGATCTGGCATCCCGACCCTCACCGCCTCCAGCTCTGGGCTTGGCCTCTGCGGGGCCCAACCCACTGTTGAGCGCTTTTTCGGCATCGGTCAGGGAAACTATCCTGAATGCCAGAGCACCATCCACTCGAGCACAGTACGAGTGCAAATGGAAGCTCTTCTCCCACTGGTGTTTGGGTAAGGCTGAGAATCCGGGGCATTGCTGTGGCCACCATTCTGGAGTTCCTGCAGTCCCTTCTGGATAGTGGACGTTCTCACTCCACTTTGAAGGTATATACGGCTGCTATCTCTGCCCAACATGTCGAGGTCGACGGCGCCACGGTGGGGCGCCACAGGTCGGTGTCCCTCTTCCTGAGGGGGGCCTTACGGCATCGTCCCCCTAGTACCCCGAGGGCTCCGGCTTGGGACCTGCCCCTAGTGCTAGATGCCCTATCATCTCCTCCCTTCGAGCCCCTGGCCCATGTAGGGCTTAAGTGGCTGTCCTTGAAGGCAGCATTTCTGCTTGCCATAACCTCAGGGAAGCGAGTTGGGGAGTTGCATGCCCTCTCCGTGAGCGATACATGCCTGAGGTGGAACTCCGATGGCTCGGGTGTTGCCCTCTGGCCGAATGTGGCGTTCCTGCCCAAGGTGCTTCCACTTGCCCACTCCAATCGGCCCATCCAGCTGGCACGCTTTAACGTCCCACAGGAGAGCCGCACGCCCGAGTTGCTGTGCCCTGTGCGTGCCCTGAGAGCGTATGTCGATGCTACGGCCTGTGTACGGCAGTCAGAGCAGCTCTTCGTTTGCCATGGCGGCATTAGGAAGGGTTGTGCTCTCTCCAAGCAGCGGCTGTCCCACTGGGTTGTCGATACAATCGCACATGCCTATGGGGCCAGTGGCCGCCCCCTGCCATCAGGGGTGAGATGCCACTCTACAAGGAGCGTCTCAACGTCTTGGGCCGCCCTGAGAGGAGTGCCCCTGGAGACCATCTGCGCCGCGGCGTCTTGGGCGTCTTCCGGCACATTCTCCAGGTTCTACCGGGTCAATGTCGCCACTCCCCATCCTTTGGGCGTGGTCCTGTTGCCAAGCTCCGCTGCTTCCAGCTAGGTGAGTATTTGGTTTCTTCATGACATGGTTGGTATAAGTCATCCAGTGCTAAAAGCTCTGGCGGTCAGTAGGGACGAAATAGAACGATAGTTACGTCTGTAACTACGGTTCTATGAGTCCCGGATGACCGCCAGAGTTTCCTGTCTCTCAGAATTCTTGTGTGCTCGCGAGAAGATTCTGGGAACAGATCCTCTGATGACACGGGCTGATATAGCCGGTGTCACGTGGGTCACAGGTGACTTTGTTGATATTGGTACTCGTACTGCGCATGCGCACGATGGACATATCCAGTGCTAAAAGCACCGCCTCTGGCGGTCATCCGGGACTCATAGAACCGTAGTTACAGACGTAACTATCGTTTTCCTCCACTAAGAGATAGCTAAGATCAGCGCCATATAGATATAATCTATCTATATGGCGCTGACTAAGATAAGATAACTTTAACAAGATGCCTGTGTGCTTAGTACCAGGTTGTTATTATACCAGCAATGGGTCTTGCTCGTTCTTTCGCTTCCCGTCTGATGAAAGGACCAGGAGTGTCTGGATCAAGCTAGCTAGTAGCTAGCACGTTAGTTAGCATTACAGCCTTGTCATTTTTATTAGCCTTAACATGAAGTAACATTAAGTAACCCAAAATGTTAAACAGTAAGAGTAGTAGTCATATTTCGTGAACCCTTTGAAGAGTACTGTCACCGTTGTGATCATTCTATAATACACCATTTAAGCCCGGGGGAGAAATGCTAACGCTAACGCTAGCATCGACGATCTTCTCTACTTCATGCCATCTGCACAAATGGTTGACATTAAACATTAAAACGACCAGGCAGTTCAGAGAGAATCAAAGGAAGGCAGGCAGGCAGCTTTGCATGACATTCTTCAGGACGTGTTTCATTGTGGTGATAGTGAGGGTAGTCAATCGTTTTGTTGACAAGACAGTAGTGATGGCCATCTTGGTGACGTGTGTTGTTGACCAGAGATGTAGTTCATTGAGCGTTTCACACAAACAAATGTGTTACTTCGCAGTTTTATGACACATTTTTTTTTTTTGACTTGCAAAATTATCTTTTAAATTGACAAACATCATATGTGTAATTCGTGGCACAATTCAAACGGGATCGAAAGATAATCTTTCTCTCTCCATTGACTTCAATACATAATTTTTCCGAAATAAGGTCCCATGGAGGTCCACCGGAAGGGGAGGGACTTCGCCACTCTATAGAGTAATCTGATCTAATCTAATCTAAATATCACTACCCGATCTGCCGCCCTGCCCTATCTGCAGTGCGCTTGTGCGAGATGGTCCGCCATATTGCACAACTCCGTACGGCAACCCAACTAGGACACTTGACACACAGTGGCATTTGGCAAAGCACACAAAGAAAACTCCGAAAACCAAGAGAGATGAGTTATTGTTATTACAACGTGACTTCACTATTATTTAACAACTCTTTTTATTGGGTTCTTTTATTTGGGGTTAAGTACATTGTCAGAATAAGTGAGAAATGGATTTAACTTCTGTTAGACAGCTATATGCTATACATTTTAGCATACATTCACAGTAAATATTTATTCAGTATGATAGCTGTCTAACAGAAGTTAAATCCATTTCTCACTTATTCTGACAATGTACTTAACCCCAAATAAAAGAACCCAATAAAAAGAGTTGTTAAATAATAGTGAAGTCACGTTGTAATAACAATAACTCATCTCTCTCGGTTATTTTTCTGCTTTGCCAAAAGCCACTGTGTCAAGTGTCCTATTAGAGTTGCCGTATGTAGTTGTCAAATATGGCGGACCATCTCGCACATGCGCACTGCAGATTGGGCAGGGCTGCAGATCGGGTCGTGACACTAAACACGTTGTTGAACAGAGGAGTGAAACCTCCTGCTGAGCATCACTGAAGTTAATACTAGTAAAAAACAGTAAACATTATCAGCTTCAAAAGGCAGGCAGCAGTTACTACAGAAACAGGTTCAAAGCTCAAGGCTACTTACCACAGTGTGTACAAATTATATAAAATGAAATATCTAATTGTCATGCCTTTTTATAAGCAACACTTTTAACACAACACAGATCCCCTGCTTTGGAGAGTCCAGAACACATCTAATATTTAGAATCTACTTTGTTTAATAGAGTCATTTATAAAGATGTTTTCAAATACAGGAAATATGAAAATTAGCATAAGCTAATGCTAGCTTTGACTGTATGCTCTCTAACCTAACTTAACCAGAGTTTACATTGCAGTTGTATTGTTGGCTGGTGCTAATGTAAATGTTGAGGTTTTTATCTTAACTGACACATTTATATAATATTCTTTATATGGTAAACTGATGTAATACAGTCAGATTCTGATTTTAATCCAACTTTGACTAAATATTTAGTAAGTGATGTGTCTGTAGTGTACTCACCAGTGTTTGCAGAGTTCTGCTGTGTTGTTGAGAAAAAGCTGCTGGATTCAGTTGAGTGTTTCTTCAGAGAAACAGAGACTTGTCTCGGCTGCTGCTCTGCTGTCGCTCAGACAAACTTCAGCTTTGATTTCTGGGAAATGGAAACTCTTCTCTTACAGTGTGGTCCCACCTCTCAGTGGCAGTTTGCAAAGAGGAAGTGGAAGAAGAACTATTGAGGTTTGTTATTTAACTTTGTGACGATGCATTTTACAGCTGATCCAAGAGGCTTTTCAAATAGTGTATTGAGCATGAGTAGGAATATTTTCTCAATACATAAAGGACATCTCTTTCCACATCTGGAGATTTATAGCTATATTTCACAATGCTGTGTTATAGTCCCTGTTTAAGAGCAGCTGGTGAGACACTTCCTGTTTGAAAATGGGTCTGTACTTAAGTGTCATTTTTGCTACTTTGTACTTTTACTCCACTACATGTATTTAATCCCTTTAGTTACTTTACAGATCTGGATGAACGATGTGAAATATAATCAAGTGTTAAATCAGACTTTAGTTCCACCTGGAGTAAATTCACAAGCTACCCTGCAAAGTCATTGAAACTAGCTGCCTCTTTACCAGCTTTAATAACACTTTAATGATCAATCATTATAAAAAACATATCTATTGTTCTGAAATGGACCAATGTTTTGGTACTTTAACTATATTTTGATGCTGATACTTTTCTACTTTTACTTGAGTAACATTTTGAATGCAGGACTTTTACTGTAACAGAGTATTCCTACACTCTGGTACTTCTACTCAGTTGTTAAGTCAATTAGTTTGTCATTCAGCACAGAAACAACCTGAAACACTACTTCCAGTATAATTCAATGAACACACATTGAAATATAACCTTTGACCTCATTCACACAGTACAACTGAAGTATTCTTCAGAGACATATTTTGTGAGTTGGGACGTACTATGAGATTGCAGATTTGTTCACTGTTTCATAGCATATTTTAGTTTACTCAGTGCAGACAGGTTGTCTTGAATCTTGCAGACACTGCCCTTATTTTAACCTCTTATTCCTTGAGCCAGCTCCCTATTAGAGAACGTGCTATTGTTGATAATTCGTGATCTTCTCGCTCCCAGGAAAGAAACTTAAAATAACGAGACTAATGGAGTCTCTGAAAAGGTTCAAATGGGTAGTTTAATTAAGTAACGTGGTTGAAGAACAAGCATGGGTAATGGAGAGACAAAGCCGGCGTTGTCTTCAGGGAGCGAAGAAAAGGGGCGAGCGGTCCTCTGTCCGCTGTTTTTATCCATGTCTCGTCGTCTCCCGCTGTGCAAATAGTGGGTATCCCTTCTCATTTGCCGGTTCGATATCGCGAGAGCACAGATGATTTCGACATTGATATTCTCTGCCTACTTCCTTAAGCATTTTCTCCTCATTATCTCTGTCATGACTTTCTATTTAATACCTTATAAACAGCTGTAATCGTTAGTTTAGAAGTCCTAGTGGTTCCACTCCGGCACAGTTCTTATTTTACGGAAATTCCCTCTGACGTCATAGCTTCTCACGTATCTGTAAACACTACGATCAACTAGACCTTCATTTAATATTCAGCAGTAATAATATCTTAACGTCTATCGATGTAGTGTTAAAGTCCGTACGATTGTGTGTAACACTCCAAGTCATTTTCACTTTACATTCAGAAAACGCAACATTAGTCACAAGCTAACCGGATAAAGGATTTTTCAGAATAAAAGCTTGGCATTGATTTCCTGAGAACTTCCGGGCTTTTCCACAATAAAACAGCTTTAAACTGACGATATGTTTTAGACTGAATTATGCTGTTTAACATTGATTTTAATTTCTAACAATCCCTCCTTTCACACCATTTAAGGTGTGAACACAATACTAAAAGTAATAAATTCTTCATCTGACTGCTTTTAAACTGACGGTATGTTTTAGACTAAATCATGCCATAAAACATTGAATTTGAATTTCTAACACTATTCAAGCATTGTGTCGCTAACAGGTGAAGGTATGTCACCATTGGTTGACAGTTTTGAAAGGTTGGGCTATTTGATTCCTTACTATGTTATCATTAAATAATGCCAGATTAAATTCGAATCTAATACAAAAAGTGGTCATATGAATTTTTTCTCCAAATTGGTTTAGCTCCCATCTATTTTTTTTAACTGAATTACCTGTGTACTGCAAAATGTAAATTCACAATACAAGGCCTTTTTATATTTTTTTCTCAAAATTAGTTTGACTCCCATCTGTACTCTGAGTGGTTTGTTCATATATCATCAATAGCCAGATTTATAGACTGATTATTGATGATTGCGTTAAGGATTATAACATCTGTTTCCCTAAAAAACATGTGGAGAATAGATTTTTCTCAAAGGCTGCTGACAGTTTTTGGGGATTTATGTAGTGGTACAAACCCATATCAAAACTCCCCTCTGTAAAAACCTTTGACTCTAATAAGTCGACAATAACACAAGAATTTGATCCTGGTTTTAACCAGTGTACACATTTCTATGCTGTTTCTGTATGCGTTAGTATATTTAAAGATAACATTTCAGAAAACATGTACTGTAATAAAAACAAAGTCATGATGTAAGTGAAACATTTTTAATTGTAATATTATTCACCATCCACCTCTTTAAAAATAATGACATTTCAAATGATAAGCTCCATCTTATAAACAGGGTATTGATCAAATAGACTTTACAAGCATATTTCATGCAATTTTGATATTTAAAAAACCCTTTATTTATCTCCCAGTCAGACGGGACGTTTGCAGTGAGTTAGTCTCACCTGTACAGGCAGTGCTGGAGTGTGTTCAAGGTGAAGAATGAGATCATAATCATTAGAAGCAGTCCAACCAGTCAGACCGCTCTCACTGACACAGGCTGCAGCCATCAGACACTTAGATTAGCTTAGTTTAGCATATATACTAGGAAAAGGGGGGACATAGTGAGTGACAAAATACACATTTAAGTGTACTTAATATATCTCTGTACGAAAACTGAAATGTAAAAACAATTTGGCAACTGGTTTTGGTCCCAGTGAAGAAATAGCCCGACCCATAATCCCCTGTTAAACCAACACATCCTCACTCCCAGGTCGGCGTATGTTGACGTTATGTCAAGGTCCCCTGTGGTCTTTTTCCAACGCAAGGGGGGCGGCCCTTTGCGTACATTTTCAACTTTCCGGGATGTCCATAGGCTTCTTGAGATCGCGAGCAAATGCTTTGTTTATTGTCCTTGTTTTGTTTTAAATAAAGCATTTTCAATCCAGGCACGGCAAACATGTGACGTCATATGACGCGTCGCATCTGGGCACAGGTAGACCCCAGGGCAGGTTGCGAGTATATACTGGGGGTGTTTCTCAATCGCGAGTACGCTTGCTTGGTAGCACATGTCTGCCGAGCATCTTGCTTCAGAAGCGAGTCAAGAATACTTCCTGACATTCGGAAAACAAAGAGAGGAACACGCTAGCAAGTGTGCAGGTGTGCGTCATATGAGAGGCCCCGCCTTACATCTTCCGCCACAGATTTGGGGAAATTGGTCCGTGCGCAAAGCATTGTGGGGATTTTAAGACCGCGAAGTCTACTCATGTGCACACTCGATATTTCTCCAAACGGAGTACGCCGGGCTCGGTAGATTTCCAAGTATACTGGAGATTGGAACAGTACTTCGGCGGCACTCGATGACGTAGTATGCTTGAAATAGTGGCTCTGAAGCAGCTTTACTCGCGATTGAGAAACAGCCGAGTGTTCCACTCTTTGTTTTCCGAATGCCAGGTAGTATTCTTGCCTCGCTTCTGAAGCAAGATGCTCGGCAGACATGTGCTACCAAGCAAGCGTACTCGCGATTGAGAAACACCCACAGTCTATGGTTGCGAGACTGCATTGCATTAAAAACATTATGCTCTCGATATATTGTCTTTATTATTATTTATTGGCTTTAAACAGTGTCTCGGGCTTTGGCTATAGGGCGGCTCAAAGTATTTTGTCCGGTGTCAGTACCATATGTGTTGCCCTACCATATGTGTTCGGGGTCCGTCGCTTACCAATGACGTCACCTATTGTGATTGGCTGTACGGTAATCGTAGTAATCAGCAGCGAACCGCTTCAACACGTGTATTTCGGTGTATTCACGGCATTCATTTTGTTATTCTACAGTATTGTTGTTTTATAGTTATTTGTTAATGTAACCCAATTTGTGTTCTTTGAAATTGAAAAGGATATCGCATTGTGTTTGTTACTTTTCGTTGCAGTTGTATATGTCTTAAGTGTAATATGGACATGCTTTTATTTTGAAGGAGAGTTAGCGCAGTTGACAGGAAGTTGTTGTTGCTTTGGAAACAACGTGACAGAGATTAACGGAGAAAAGTAATATCTTCATATAAAGACGGAGAAAGTAAACGATAACGTTTATGGTTAAGTGTTAGCACCCCCCGAAGAGGCACAAGCTCTTACGTTGATATTGGAGATTTCAATAAATTCAATTCGAAAAAAAAACGGGGAAAAAAGTAATATCTTCTCCATATAATAACGGACAAAGTAAAGAATGAAGTGTATGTTTAAATGTTAGCACCCCCCGAAGAGGCTCAAGCTCTTACGTTGAGTCTAGAGTTTCAATACATTTGGAATTTGACCGTGTAAAATGTCCTCTTGAGTTACCGTACAGCCAATGCGTGACGTCATTGGTAAGCGTAACGGACCCCGAACACATCTGGTAGGCCGAACACATATGGTACCTACACCGGCCGTTGTGAAGACTGCTTTGTTTATTGTTTTTGTTTTAAATAAAGCATATTCAATTGAGACATGCCAAACATGTGACGTCATATGACGCGTCGCACAGGGAGCAGCCAGGGAGGGAGACCCAGGGGAGACCCCGGGTCCTTCTCAGGTCGACTATTTTCATTTCCTCGGTCCTCGGTCCTCGGTATCACCGGAAGTTGATTTGTCTGGGCCATCTTGAGTAGCGTCCCATGGCTCTTATTTCTGCCGGAGGACCGAGGAGCGATAACCGAGGAACCACCAGACCATCCTCCGGTGAAATCCTCAGATACTCTCCCCGCCCCCTTACTGTGTATCGCTCACTGATTGGACGATGCATCGCATGCACTGATCTGATGCTTCTTGACATGAGAGCAGAGTTTCCCAGCGGAGTGAAGAAAACACATGAAACTCACGGGACTCACTCCTCAGTTTATACTGTGTTTTGTTTCAATGAATGCATCATTCAGTTACAAATATGTGATATATCTGAACAACAAAATGGTCAAAAATTATTTTATTCATTTATTGGAAACATTTTCATGATCGCTTTTTCGTTTTACATTTTCATTTATTGTCATTTCCATTCAGTCAGTCATTAAGTGCTATTTAACATGTTAATTTGCTACATATCCACACAAACAAACTAAGTGTGCAATCCAATGAATGTTAATCTAACTGGGTTTTGATAGATAACACATATCTCTTTTTTTTCTCTGAATTATTTTATTTCTATTGTGCACTCTAATCAATATTAATCCAACTATTGTTCGTTTATACATTTTAAGAATGGCGTTTATCTTTTTGAGAATGAGTACACATTTACTGACACAAATGTTTGTGTCAGTAAATGTGTACTAACAGAGGCGGGGGTGTTTGTGAAAATAACGGGGACAGAGCTGGCTGCTGTCAGACGAACAGCTGTGCGGCGTCATCACAAACGGACGTCGCTTCACGTGACGCTCCGGAGGAAAGGACGTCCCATTGCTCTTAAAACTCATTTCCCTGCTTCTCGTGGTTTCCTTGCGTCTCTCCATGCTTCCCTGGTGGGAGGGACTAAACGCAGGGAAACGACGCAAGTGAGGGACGCAAGGATTCCATTTAATCGACCTGAGAAGGACCCCCCCGAGATCCGTATTCCCCGTATTTTTTAAATAAAGAGATGTTCAATCACGGGCGCGCATCAAACGTGTGACGTAATGTGGTATTAAAAGTATTAAAAGAGGTGAACATCACTACAAGTCTGGGAATGTTGAGAGCTGTACATACACACACATTTCATAGTGTTATATTTCAACAGTTTTACGACAAACTGTGAGTTTTTTGACATGGAAATTATTATGTAAGATTGACAAACATCATATGTGTAATTCGTGGCACAATTCAAACGGGATCGAAAGATAATCTTTCTCTCTCCATTGACTTCAATACATACTTTTTCCGAAATAAGATCCCATGGAGGAACCCGGAAGTTTGACGGACATTACCCACAATCCTCTGTAGCAACCATAGACTGTATAAAACAATTAAATAATACATTATTCCGAGTCTCCTTGCTTTTCTCTTTGAAAGTCATCACATAACGTCATTGTAATACACGTTTCGGCGGCATTAAATATGACATATCTGCCGTAGTTAACTCTATGTATAGAGCCCTGATGACAAGACTTCTAGACAAACAGGAAGCACTGCCGCCAAAACTGAAAACTTGACGTGGATCTTAAATATATAAGCAATTAAATAACATCTTACATTTCTTTTCACACAATACGTCTCCTTGCAGTATCAATACTAATTCGGCTGACTTTTATATTTGATCCAATTGGTAGATAGGCTGTATTTACGCCATAACGGTGCACAGCTGATAGAAAGGGACACCTACTGGTTAAAGCACGTTATTGCATTTTATTATTTTATTATTAGATATTAATAGGAGGATGTGCAAAACAGACAAACTAATAAGGCTTTATTTAAACATTAAAGAATGCTTTAGGTTAAGATCTTCTTTTGAATAAGAAAAAAGCTTTGGGGGTATAGAAGATGAATATGGAGGGATGAAACCCTCTTTGATGGTCACACATGCAGAGCACACAGCACACACAGTGACATTTGTATCTACAGATAAATATTAAGCCTGACAAAGTACTTAACGTCTAATATATTGCTTTCCTGCCATGTTAACTATGTTTAAGCACTTATTTTAACTGATATTATACATATGTATACATTATACTCTTAAGATGTATGTAGATAGTATAAGAAATGTGCAGAATATGACAATGTAATGGTGGAGGTACACACATATTGATAGATGTCTTGTAATGCACTGTTGAGGAACCTGCGACCCAAGTTTTTCATTCATTGCATAACTACACCGTAGTTGTGTATACAGTAATATGATATGTCAATAAAAATAAAAAATCTTGAAATCTTGAATGGGATGTGCAAAATAGTCATTATATACAGTCTTTAATTAACTATTTGTAGAGAATAACGATGAGTAAAGAATATAGTAGGTGCCCCTTTCTATCAGCTGTGCACCGTTATGGCATAAATACAGCCTATCTACCAATTGGATCAAATATAAAAGTCAGCCGAATTAGTGTTGATACTGCAAGGAGACGTATTGTGTGAAAAGAAATGTAAGATGTTGTTTAATTGCTTATATATTTAAGATCCACGTCAAGTTTTCAGTTTGGCTGCAGTTCCTGTTTGTCTAGAAGTCTTGTCATCAGGGCAGAGTTAACTACGGCAGATATGTCATATTTAATGCAGCCAAAACGTGTATTACAATGCCGTTATGTGATGACTTTCAAAGAGAAAAGCAAGCACACTCGGAATAATGTATTATTTTATTTTTTTATACAGTCTATGGTTGCTAGAGGATTGTGGGTAATGTCATGTCTTCGGCCATCCAAAACTCATAGAAAACGACTTGTTTCTCAGAATTGAAGGGGAAAACGTGACAAAAGCATTGTACACACACTAAAACCTATCAATGTCGTTTAATTAACAAGGATACAGTAATCTGGTGTTTTGAGTTGATGAGTAGTGGAGATATCACTGTCAAATCAATCGACAGTAAGGGGAATACTTACTTCGGGTGTACAATTCTCCGTTATCCAATGGGAATGGACGCTCACATTGCCTTTAACAGCCTCCGACACAAACGAATGCCGTGCTTCCCTAAGCGTCAAATACCGACGCCGATGGGAATACATTGCAATCAGTTGAAAGCTCTTTGCGTCCGTTTATGAAGCTGAAGGAGCCTTGGCGCGTCACAACTGGACGCCACGGGACCCTGACCAAGCGTCACTCCTGGACGCTTAGGGAGTGAGAGTGTGTTGTAAAAAACATGTGGAGAATATATTTTTCTTAAAGGCTGCTGACAGTTTTTCTGGATTTATGTAGTGGTACAAACACATATCAAAACTCCCCTCTGTAAAAACGTTTGACTCTAATAAGTCGATAATAAAACAAGAATTTGATCCTGGTTTTAACCAGTGTACACATTTCTGTGCTGTTTCTGTATGCGTTAGTATATTTAAAGATAACATTTCAGAAAACGTGTAAAACAAAGTCATGATGTGAGTGAAACATTTTTAATTGTAATATTATTCACCATCCACCTCTTTAAAAATAATGACATTTCAAATGATAAGCTCTATCTTATAAACAGGGCATTAATAAAATAGACTTTACAAGCATATTTCATGCCATTTTGATATTTAAAAAACCCTTTATTTATCTCCCAGTCAGACGGGACGTTTGCAGTCAGTTAGTCTCACCTGTACAGGCAGTGCTGGAGTGTGTTCAAGGTGAAGAATGAGATCATAATCATTAGAAGCAGTCCAACCAGTCAGACCGCTCTCACTGACACAGGCTGCAGCCATCAGACACTTAGATTAGCTTAGTTTAGCAGATATACTAGGAATAGGGGGGAAATAGTGAGTGACAAAATACACATTTAAGTGTACTTAATATATCTCTGTACGATAACTGAAATGTAAAAACAATTTGGCAACCGACCCATAATCCTCTGTTAAACGTCTTATTGATGTTTTTACTCCTCTGATTTGGTATGGATTAAACAAACTGGATTCAGAGCTGCTGATAGGTGGATTTTGTTACCTTTGGACAGGCTGGCTTTGTCTTCCCCTGTTTCCAGTCTTTATGCTAAGCTAAGCTAACCAGTTGATGGCCTTATTTCTAACAAACATATACAGCAATCTTAATATCTATGATCAGCTGATCCAAGAGGGTTTTAAATAGTTTATAAAGCTTCAGAAGAACCAAATCTATCAGACAAATGTAGTTAAGTAGAAATGGAAATAGTTAAGTACATTTTTTAAGATACTTTCTAAGTTGAGAACTAGTGAAAACTGTACTTCAGTAAGTACATTTAAAAAACACAAAAAATAACATTCTTTGTTCCTTTTGTTTTAATCCATTGAGGCTTTGTTCAAACTTTACAAGCAGTGTGCAGAGAGGTGGACGAAATACAATTAACATAACACAACAGACAGCTGAGATGTAACATTTTCATTTCCCTCGTTTGTTAAACCACTGCAGCCTAATATTTTATGATCAGATATTCTAGATTTTCTGTACATACATTTTTTACCAATATACTGTAATTCAATAATCAATCCTGAACTTCCCCTTTAAAACACACCAGAGAGACCCATCATTTTCCCCTCAATTGAAAATTATAAAAATATATATATACAGTATTTTACTAATGAAAAAGGAGTGCATTACTTCCACTAGTAATGTCTGCAAGTATGAAACACTTTTTGAACACACAATTCTGAGACAATAAATACTTTTCTTGTCCCCCTGACATATAAAGAAGGGGCAACAGTTTATTTCTGAGTAAATAGTTTTCTGATCACTTCAAGTCATGACGGCAGGAAGTGCAATCCGTAGAATAAACTAGAGTACATTACAACATACTCATCAGTATTCTATGTGTTTTATGCGTCTCATCAAGGTGAACCATATGTGATCAGATTCTGAAACATTAACAATGTGTACAATGTACTTCCCCAGTTGAATACATTTATTACATTTAGTGAGAGTGACTCTTTCTGTAGAAAATCAAATGGTTGTTCTACTCAGTGTGATTGACAGGAGAGATGATCAGAGGGGCAGAGTTTTTACCACCATAATTCAGACTGGGACTAAAGTATGGGTAGAGTTTCTCTTTGAAGCAGCAGCCAGTGAAGGAGTAGATCAGAGCTGCAGCATCAACATCATAAAAGGAGACCAGACCCTCCTCATAATCCACAAACACCCCCACCTTCTTAGGCTGAGACTTCAGAGAGAGACGGACTGGAGGAAAAGCAAGAGCTTGGTACTCATTTTCATTCCTCAACAATATCACCCAGTAACCATTCTGAGGAGACGCTGTGATGCTTCCCTTCCTGTTGATCGACTCTCTGACCACTCCTAGATCCCACTGAGTCTTCCCTTTAACCTGAACCTCGTAATAAAATCTTCCTAAAGAGAAACTCTGCTTTGCCAAGACACAAGGACAAGCATCAAATCTCTCTGGATTGTTTGGGAGATTCTTCTTCACATCACCAAGTTTTACTTGTTTTCCATCATCAGACAGGATGAGCCATGGATGTGCTGTATCAGGATCGAGAGTCACCTCCACCTCATACTGCTGGACCCTCTTCAGCTCGAGCAGCTTCTTCATCTGTTTACTGAGCATCTCCTCCAGCTGAGTCACAGCTCTCCTCACAGTCCCCTCATATGAAGGTGGACGGACCCTGACTTCTGTCCAGTTCTTGGTGAGTGGAGCAGCGTTCAGGGACGTGAAGCTTTGGAGGAGGTGGAGCTGGTCTTCAGAGCGTGAGAGCTGCTCCACCTCAGAGTGTCTCTTCTTCAGCTCAGAGATTTCCTGTTCCAGCTCTTTGATGAAGCCTTCAGCCTGTTCCTCTGTCTCTCTCTGCTTCTCTTTGATGGTGTCGATGAGCTCGGCCTGGCTTCTCTCAACAGACTCCTTTAGAGCGGTGAAGACCTGAACACCATCTGCTATCTCTCTGTCTGCTCCTTCCTTACTGAGCTCCACTGAGCGACTCATCTCCTGAATCTTCAGTCGTCTCTTCTGGATCATCTTCTGAATTTCAGCCTCTGTCTTCCCCAGCTCAGCCTTCTTTCCTTCATATCCTTCTTTCAGAGGAACAACATCATGTGTCTTGTGGTCTAAAACAGTGCAGAGCATGCAGACACACACCTGGTCGGTCTTACAGAACAGCTCCAGCAGTTTATCATGCTTCACACACATCCTGCTTTCCAGGTTCTCCTCAGGGTCGATCAGCTGATGTTTCTTCAGACGTGACGCTGTCAGATGAGGCTCCAGGTGAGTCTCACAGTAGGAGGCCAGACACACCAGGCAGGACTTCAGGGCCTTCAGTCTGGTTCCAGTGCAGACGTCACAGGGAACTTCTCCTGGTTTGACAACGTGTTGCTCTGAGCTGCTGCTGCTGGCTTTCTGTTGAGCTGACTGTCTGAACTGAGCAGCCATCTCAGAGATGAAAGTGTTGACCAGCAGCTCAGGCTTTATGTTGAAAACCTTTTCACAGTTGGGACACTGACTCGGGACATTTCTATCCCAGTGTTCAGAGATGCAGGCTTTACAGAAGTTGTGTCCACATGGTGTGCTGACTGGATCAGTGAACACATCCAGACAGATGGAGCACAGAAACTGATCTTCAGTCAGCAGACAGCTGGCAGCAGACATGTGTCTCTGAGGACAAAACGTGTGAAAAAAACAAAAACTGTAATGTATATATGATTTAATCTCTTGTATCTGTTTGCTATAAGTCAAATAGATGGTGATACTGAACTCTGCTGATGTATCATGATTATGCGGAGGGTGAAAGATTGCTCAAATTTGCAGTACACTGTTATTGTTAAAGGTGGGGTAGGTAAGTTTGAGAAACCGGCTCGAGATACACTTTTTGTTATATTCCATGGAATGCTCTTAACATCCCGATAGCAATGAATATCTAAGTGCTTTGACAAAAAATCCATAAAAAAATGTCATCTGTGGAAGCCGTAGTACTGTAAAAAGCACGACCAATCATTTTAGCCGGCCCGGCTAAAATAACTGGATGGCCTACCTGCCTGTCAGCCTTCCATCTGTGCACAAACTTATCTCGTGCCCTCATTGGTCATATTTGCGTTCGTGTGTGTTGGAGGAGGGGCTCTGTAAGGAAGTGGCAGATTTCTCCGGTTGTGTATTTTCAAATTCTAGCGATCTCAAGCCGGTTTCTCAAACTTACCTACCCCACCTTTAAATGTTAAAAAAAGATCTCTGTTTGTTAATATCATAAATGAAATCTGGAAAATCATAGCAGCATTCAGTTTAAACTCTAAGAAACACAATGTGTAAGCTCTAATACTGTTGGGGGATTTTGCCGTTGTTGAACAGAGGAGTGAAACCTCCTGCTGAGCATCACTGAAGTTAATACTAGTTGTTAAAAAACAGTAAACGTTATCAGCTTCAAAAGGCAGACAGCAGTTACTACAGAAACAGGTTCAAAGCTCAAGGCTACTAACCACAGTGTGTACAAATTAGATAAGAGGAAATATGTAATTGTCATGCCTTTTTATAAGCAAAACTTTTACTTTGTTTAATAGAGTCAATTATAAAAATGTTTTCAAATACAAGAAATATCAATATAAGTATAAGCTAATGCTAGCTTTGACTGTATGCTCTCTAACCTAACTTAACCAGAGTATACATTATATTTGTGGCTGTTGCTAAGGTAAATATTGAGGTTTTTATCTTAACTGACACATTTCTGTAGTATAATATTCTTTATATGGTCAAATGGATGTAATACAGTCAGATTCTGATTTTAATCCAACTTTGACTAACTATTTAGTTAGTGATGTGTCTGTAGTGTACTCACCAGTGTTTGCAGAGTCCTGCTGTGTTGTTGAGAAAAAGCTTCTGGATTCAGTTGAGTGTTTCTTCAGAGAAACAGAGACTTGTCTCGGCTGCTGCTCTGCTGTCGCTCAGACAAACTTCAACTTTGATTTCTGGGAAATTGAAACTCTTCTCTTACAGTGTGGTTCAACCTGTCAGTGGCAGTTCACCAAGAGGGAGTGGAGGAAGAACTGTTGAGGCTTGTTATTTAACTTTGTGACGATGCATTTTACAGCTGATCCAAGAGGCTTTTCAAATAGTGTATTGAGCATAAGTAGGAATATGTTCTCAATACATAAAGGACATCTCTTTCTCATCTGGAGATTTATAGCTATATTTCACAATGCTGTCCCTGTTTAAGAGCAGCTGGTGAAACACTTCCTCCTCCCTGAACAGACTGTTTGAAAATGGGTCTTGTATGAAATATGAGGAGTAAAGGCTTGTGGAGTTATACAATAAACACACAACGTCTAAATCCTCTTATTAGATGCGATATTAATCACAGAGGAACGAACCGGGGAGGAAGACCCGCCCCCCGTCGAGACCGGCCAATAGGAGAGGACTATAGACTTTAACATATGATGGACAGGAAAAAACGCTCTCTCTCTACCCCGGCCACGCGATAAACAACAGCTGGGAGGAGGCAGCGGCACCCCACGCGAACGGGAGAGCCGATCCACTCTTACACATTCCATTTGTATCACCGTATAATTTGTTTAATTAAATGCTGTTAACTTTAAAATAAGCTTCCTTGGACTCTTTTCAGCTAATCCTGCTCTCATGTTTAAATCACCTTTAACAGTCTGTACTTAAGTGCAATTGTTTGCTACGTTGTACTTTTACTCCACTCCAATTGATTAATACCTTTAGTTACTTTACAGATCTGGATTAATGATGTGAAATATAATCAAGAGTTAAATCAGACTTTAGTTCCACCTGGAGTAAATTCACAAGCTATCCTGCAGTATATAAAGTCATTCAAGGGGCGGGAGTGGTTCAGTCTGTAGGGGATTGGACTTTGGCCCGAAGGGTTGCCGGTTCACGTCCCGATCGGACCAAAGAATACGGAGTATGGACTGGTACTGGAGAGGGGCCAGTTCACCTCCTGGGCCACTGCCGAAGTGCCCTTGAGCAAGGCACCTAACTTTTCACCCTCTGTCTGAAACCAGACCATTTAAATGCACCCAAATATATAACACAATACAGGTAATCGAAACCCCCAAAAAAACATAAAAGGACCCTTTAAATGTCTGAATGGAAGTGTTTGCACCGGTTGACCCCCGTATTTTCTGGATAACCTGGACCAAAATCCTTCGTGCACACAAGTATGAGGAAGAGGTTCAAAGTTCCAGGTAGCATACTAAAAAGAGAAAAGTATGCGAGTTGGAACGCAGACAAAAAGTCAAGGTGAGTGAGAACTGGTTTCCTCAGCGTGCGTTCAGACCATTCTTCTTAAGTGAGAACACAACACACGCCTCAGTGGAGAGCAGATTCCTCAGCACACTGCGCTTTGTGCTGCGTACGTGCCACTCATTCTTCAAATCCCTCCGGACAAAGACGCTTGTTGTAGAGTGAAAGGTAAACAGTGAGACGTCAGGACAAACATTAGCAGAGAACAGTTTGAGCTCTTCTGTCACTCTGAGGAAGAGCACATGTCAACTTTTGAAGAGAGGCAAAGTCCCTCATGCAGGCAACAGTGAACACATTTAAGAAATATAAAACACAAAGTGCAAAAACTCCAGATATGAAATAATGAGTGTCTTTGTAGTCAAGTTTTGTCTTTTTATGGACATTTTATGTAACTTTTTAGTCAC